>JNDS01003623.1:0-18490 GCA_000697035.1 Rhizopus stolonifer B9770
ATAGTATCATTTTTTTTTTTTTTTTTGTAAAGTTATGTTTATTAAATTTGAGTCACACATCGCGGAGTGGTGGGACCGGATTATTATTTAAATTAAAAAATAAAAGGCATATGAAGAACAAAGGTGAATGATGAGAAAAGGAAAGAAATTGAGTTGATCAGTCGAGTAAAGGATTTGTTGAGGTCAGAATTGAGACTTGTGACATAATTTTTGGTATAATCGTACTAGTGTGAAAGGGAACGTCGCGAAAAATGAATTGCAAATAGAAGTACCATATATACCATAGTGAGGTAGAGATCACTGTAAGCAAGTGTCGGTATTGGAACGCAGGAAATGAGTGTGGAAATTTGAGTGATTGAAGAATTGGCAATAGTGAATTTGGTTGGGCGCGAAAATCTGGGTAATAATGCTGTAGTAGACGTTGCCATATGATAAGTTTAAGTGGACAAGAGACCAAGAAATGTTCAAGAGGATTCAGCAGTCTGTATTTGGTGTACATATACCATAGTGGGTAATTTAGAATTGAGTACTCTATAAAATACTGTCCGGGCTTGGATGAGCATACTGGAATTCCAAAACAATTTAAGGTATGAGCGAGGAAGATTAAAGCAAGAATAATACAAGGATGAACCTGCCAAATGTCGAAACTGAGACGAATCGAATTTCTGCCATAAACGTTGTGTTGTAAATTGTTCCGTAAGACAGTCTGCTGTATTGTCCTCTTCTAAAAGTGACACATCATTTAGAATATATGTCCACAAAAAAGGTTGTATCCTTATTGTTCGATGTTATAAAATGTCTTTGTACAGTCTCTGACATAGACCTGGCTTAATTGGATATTCCCCTCGGACTCGTAATCGAAGTCGATTAGCATTTGCATCACGGATAAGGAAGTTGGATGCCAGAAACTTGGGATGTCGATGGAGCCAATGAGAGACCGGAATTGAAGTCAGGTTGTAGAGAGAAATGATCAAAAGCTTTGTAAACAGAGTGCATAATCGACAATGGGTGATTGAGATCATGTTTTTGGAAAGCGGGCGCAAAGAAGGATAGTAACGGAAAGTGATCATTAGTGGCTATAATCGACAAGTGATGTTGCAGGAAAGACTTTGCCGGTGAAGGCATATCAGGTTCACTGAAAATGTGTTGCAGATGTCTAGTCTGTAAAACTATATGCTGTATTTGGGGATTTGGTACTTAGCCACCATGTTCAATAAGGATACATAGTTGATTAAAAGGGACGAGAGGACGTTTGTTTTGCCAAACAAAAGCATACATGATTTTTTGCAACTCGTTGAAAAATTTCTGTGTCAGTTGTAACAGTAGTAGGCAATACCACATCTTGGTCAATACCAGCGTGTTCATAATCGTCGCTCGTCCGCGGAGAGAAAGTTGTCTTGGGAATAAACTTGTACTTGATCTTTGACCTTCGTTAACAATTTTTTCTGTATGAAATTACGTTGAGCGGTGGTGAAAACAATATAAAAACCAAGGTAGCGGAATGGCTCCGGAGATCTTTCAGTGTGATAAGCCGAGATTTGTTAGTCGTCCAAAAGTAATTTCCATGATTCCTCTGATCGGCCATTCAGTGAGAAGGCTTCAGTCTTTTCTTGATTAAATTTGGCATTGAACACCATCGCATATTGATACAGGTGGTATTGAAATCTGTCGTAATCTGACTCGCTATCCAAAATAGTACATATATCGTCGGCATAAGCTAGAGTTTTCACCCGCTGCTCGGTACTAAAATTCAAAAGCCTGTAGCCAACCATCTCATTATCTTGATTTATCGAAAGCAACAAAGGTTCTAAAGACAAATTGAAGAGAAGTGGTGACAAAGGATCGCCCTGCCGCAGGCCTCGTTGTTGATGAACCGTTGGTGAAAAGAAACCATTCACATTAACCTGGACTAAATTACCAAAAAAAAAAAAAAAAGAAAAAAAGATTGTAGATACACCGAATAAACTTTTTGTGGAAACCAAATGCAGCCATAACGCGAACAAGGTACTTTTGCTGCTACTGAAGATGGTACGATTACGCTTGAACAAAAGAATGGTGTTTTAATTTCGGATGTATTACCACAAAACTATCAATCACAATATACAACAATATATTGTCCTCCACCGCTAAATCGTGATCTGTTGTCCTCCAATTCATATGCTCAAAATCTAGTGCAGATGTTCAACTTTAATCAGTTAAAGTTGGTTCACTCTAGGTACGTTGGCCCTAAAGAAGTACAACATTCAACCCAAAAACCAGCAAATTTTAAGCTGATGTATTTCAAAACCTTTACCACCTTTTTCTGAACAAGAAACAAGGAGCGGCCTACCGTCAATGACGCGTAATACCTTTTACAGGGTAAGATGCCATACTTTAATGCGTCTTTTAATAATCATTAACTTTTTCAATATCATTCTGGTAAGAAAATCTAAAAAAAAAAAAACACTTAGTTAATTTTTTTTTCGAACTTGTAGTTCAAAATACTCCCTCAGTACAACACTCTGAAAGGCATTGAAAAACACTAAATATTGCCATCCAAACAATGTACAGTGAGTTAAGAAATAAAACGAAAGATTTCTTTCTTCGAATTGCACAAGGTCATGCTGTCATATCCAAAGAATTGCTCATGACGATCATTTTTTCTCATTATTTTCCAACAAAAAAAAAAAAAAAATGCCTCAATTATCCAATGAAGATAAAACTAGAATTATTGATCACTTTGAACTTGGCCAGAGTCAAAAGGATATCGCCCTTAAGTTTAATACTTCGGCTGGGACTGTAAGCAAAATTATCAAGCGTTACAAGAATGAGGGTGTCGTTGAAAGAAAGGAAGGCACTGGAAGGCCCCATATTTTTTACCAATAGAACAAGAAGTCTCTTACGAAAAATCATAAAGTCTAACAGAGGCATTACACGCACTGAAATCCAGAAAAACTGCCGATGAAAGTAAGCAAATGACTCATTTCCCTTGAGCTTCATAGCATGAGAATGCACAAGCGATCAACAGCAAGAAAACCATTCATTAATGAGAAACATCGAAAAGTAAGACTTGCATTTGCTAAAGAGCACAGGAATTGGTCTTTGGAACAGCGGCAGAAGGTCATTTGGACAGATGAATCTAGTGTGGATATTGGAAAAGATGTAGGCCGACATGAGGTATGGAGGGAATCCTTCGAAAAGTATATCAGGTCCTGCCTAAAGGCAACATACAAAAGCGGAAGGAATTCCATTATGGTCTGGGGTGGAATAGCGTACGGAAGGAAATCACCTCTTGCCATTATGCCGAAAGGAAAGAAGAAGAGTGTGGACTTTGTCGAACGTGTATGCAATCCAGTATTGCTCGACTTTTACAACAGCGTCGAGGGTGCTATTCTGATGGAAGACAACGCACCAATTCACACGGCAGCAGCAGCAAAAGAATGGAGATCGGATCACGGCATTGTGAAATTACAATGGCCTGCGCAATCCCCAGATCTCAACCAGATTGAAAATCTATGGATGCAAATGAAACGCCAGTTTTTTCGAGATTGGTACAAAGGTCGTTCTCATAATTCAAACATAGCAATGTTACAGCTGGTGTAGAGACAAATTAGTATTGAAAAAAAATAACAAGCTTATTGATTCCATACCAAGACGAACGCCACTGATCATTGAAGCTAATGGAAGCGTCATTAAGTATTAACTAAAAAAATAAAAATAAGATAACTTTTGTATCTTCCCATGCTAATATTCTAAAAATCCATACTTAATTCTGTTTATTCCTAAGTTTTGACGCTACTTTCACTGGTAAAAAAGGGCTTTTTAAACGAAATCATCATAAAAACCTATTAGAAATAAATGGCGAAGAAAGAAATTTTTCGTTTTATTTCTTAACTCACTGTTCAGTAACTAGACTGTTTGATAAATGTTCTCTTTGAATTGTTGCTTTTTTGTCTGTTTCAACAGCTTCTGATATTCCAAAGAGTTTTTTTTTATGTCGTCCATAAATCTTGTTCAGCTTTAATAAAACATACTTTTTCTAGGAGTTTCAACAGTGGAGGTTTCATGAACAAATTAAAGGAGGCTTCTTTTTCAAAATCGATGAAAACGCATTTATTGGCAAGATTCGAGTGGCCTTCACGTTCAAGGTGTGATGTATATATATATATGCATATAGAGCTTTCTACCATTATTATATATGCACAATTGTATCTTGAGCCCTTGTCTACTTTTTTTTTAATACAATCACTAAGTTTAAAGACTCATTGACACTATCGATAACAAGTTATGATTTATTTCAATAACTTACAGAATTCAAATGAGCCTCCAAAAAAATACTTCCATCACTTTCTAGTATTAGGTATACTCTGTTAGGCTCTTTTAGTCGGATTCAGTGTTGTCAATAATACCTTTTCTTTCAATACTTTATCATCACACAAAGCCATTCAGCTATCAGGCTAATTTTTGTTGTAACAGACCTTAGCTTTATTCTGTGTATCTATATGTTCTTGTTAACAAAGGGCTACAAAGCTCACTCGATAATATACATTTAATTGAACAGAAAAGAAAAGGAAAGCCTTTTATTTATATTCTTTTTTTTTATAAAGAAATTTGGATTTGATCTGCGTAAATATTCAAGTGGTTTTCATACTCTAATAATTTTCCACGTGCTAGTACGCTTTTATTACCAAGTATTTTTTTTTACTACAGTTTTTTGCTCCATTCTGTACTTGAAGCTGCTAAACAACTTGGTTTTATTCTCTCTGGGTTGTTATAACTCTAAATTTTTCAACGCCATTATAAGTTTAACTAACCTATCTGGTGATATGGAAATACTCACTTCAATGATTGTTGAAGCAAGCGGAGCGGTAACTTTGGAGCATCTTTATACTTTCGCTCAACATTCTCTAAATAAGCGCCTCCCAATCGATGTGTTGCTATATCTATTATATATGACCAAATATGCGAAGCCAAAAGTATTTCCTTTCTTGGGTTAAAATAATCTCAAAAAGGCAGTTGAATTTTCTCTAAAGTCCGGCTGTTATTTTCAAAAAAAATTGTTTAATTGACTGTTTTCTTCAACCTAGTTTAAAATGAGTCAACAAAAGTTAACATCTAATCCTCGTGGTATTCCTAGCTCCCCATTTGTGGTAAGACAATCCTATTTCTTTTATCTCGATAATAGCGTTGTCAATAAAAATATAGGAACGCGTTGAAGATTATGTTTCTCCAGAGGAACCAGTCGAAGTAGTCTTAAAAAAGTTTCAAGAGGCCATCAGGTGAGTGGATGAAGAGGATGACTTTGAACAGACTCTTAACACTACACATTAGTAAATACAAGTTTATGGAAATCAATTTACTGCAACGTAGAAAGGTCTTAGAAGAAAAGATACCTGAGATTGAAAAGACAATTGCCATGGTCGACTTGCTAACAGAAAAAAAGGATAGCCAAGAACCTTTATACACAGATTATGAGTTGAATGACACATTATACGCCAAAGCAAAGATTGAAGCTACCGGCTCTGTTTATCTCTGGCTGGGTGTAAGTTGAAATAATTGACAAGAAAACCGTTTACTTATCCAAAAAAAAAAAAAACAGGCTAATGTCATGCTTGAATACACTTGTGATGAAGCCAAAGACTTGCTAACCTCTAAAATTGAGACTGCAAAAACATCTAGAAAGAACACATTGGAAGACCTCGAATTTTTGCGTAGTCAGATCACAACCATGGAAGTAAACACAGCTCGTGTGTACAACTGGGATGTTAAGCAAAGAAGAATATTAAGAGAGCAACAAGCAGTCAAAGCTTAAAAATGGTCGGAAGTTTAATAAAACTGCGCAAAAGTGGGTGGTCCTTTTTTTTTTGTTTTTTTTATTTTTGTCCTTTTTAAATGAGTCTTCAGCAATTTGGAAAAATAGTGGGTGTTTTGGGTGCACTTTTTCTTGCTCATTCTGCTTACTCGACATATGAACGTAACAAAAATAAATCAGAAGCTGCAATTCACTTGAGGCTAAACCTTTGTAGATTTGGCTTATGTAAAAGCTATAGATGAAGTTGACACAACCATCCCAATTGAAGTAAAAATTTGTTTTAAGTAACCTGAAAGCACACGACTAAAATTAGCTATAGATTGCAGTTGAGTGCTTATTATCTGCATTAGTGGCACTCTTTGGGGTTTTATTGTCAGCAGAACACTTTAAAGAGATTGACATGAAATACGAAATACAGAAAATGTAAGCGAGTGAAAATGCATAAAACTGGATTTCATATGATTTTTAATAGGACAATTGATACAATCGATACAAGACCTTCCTTTGTTACATTTAATCATCGACAGATCAAAGCCATTTCTAACAAATAAAGGTGTTTACAATTGATGTTGCGTATTAGAACCTAACACTGATTCACGTTGAATATTGTCTTCAAAGAAACTCGTTGTATTAGGTGATAGTGGTTCGCCTTCTTCGTTAAAGAAGTCATCTAAATCTTTGAGGGCATTCATCAAATCTTCACCATACTGGCCAGCAGTATTTCTTGTTCCACCCACGCCCAACATAAATTCATCTTTGAAGATGCGTTCATTTTCTGTCGTCATATGGCTTTCCCCGGCTGTCAACGAGAAATCTTCAATCGAAAATTGGATATTGTGTTCGACAGGCGCTTCATTAGTGATAGAAGAGCATTCAAATACAACCGCATGAATATTTTCTTTGGTCACTCTAGAAGCTGCTGCAAAGTTGTTGAATCCCCATGAAAACTCGCCATCAGCAATCGTTGATTTTTCGCCTGTGACAGTAGGAATCCCAGAATTAAGGATACCCAGTGCTCGATCAGCGTACTCTGTGGACACTAGCTGCAGTAGAGGTTCCAAAGCTACGATATCAATACCTGCCTCGGTTTTGTTGACTTTACTTTTTTCCTTGACATAAGGTAGAAGGTTATCAATCAACATTAATCCTTTGTCTCTGTAAAAGGGTATTTTGTTCTTTATAAGCAACAAAGAAAATATAAGCGCTTGTCTGTTGTGTTTGATCAAAAAAACTTCTTTGATACTGCCGAATATCTGTTTAAGGTAATCTTCTTGGAATTTCGATTTTTGAATTGGGTAGGTCATCAAGATGCGTTGTGTGTCTGTCAGCTCGTAACCTTCAAAAAGGAACACAAGTTTCTCGGCCAATTCGACAGCAGCTGGGTCTACCATCTTTTCGTTATCCAGTCCATGTAGCAAACGAGGAAGACAACCCAATAAAAGATATAATAACCGAGTTTCGGACGGATCGATTAAAGGGAGGCTGTCTTGTAGTGAAATTGAATTTAGTATACTAAATGTTTTTTCTTCGGTTGATGAAAACTGTAACCCCTTTAATAAGAGAGGCTGAAGACCATCAAATTCGCTTGACCAATCTTTAGGGAAACTTTCAACCAGTTTAGAAATGTTTTCGTACTTTTCAAGGACAACTTCTAATAGCGAAAGAGCTTCACTATGCTCAGATTCATAAGGACTGTAAAGACAAGCAACAGCAGCCCAGAAGAGTTGAGGGAATTGTTCTATTTGGGCCTTATCCATTGCATTTGCAACCTCTGTTAATGTTAATATAATTTCCAATGCAAAACCGCGTATTTCCTCAGATTTGTCAGCAATAGTATTTGATAAACGAGCAAGCATATCAGCCAACATATGTTGATTAAAAGCAGGCATTAATGCACGGAAACATTGGAAAGACCGGCAAGCGATGTGTCGAACAGAGCAGCACGTTGCCCATTTCAACGCTGTTTCGCCCCATTTTTGGCGGAGGTCCTGGTCTTCATAAGAAAATACAAATACTACTTGTTGAAGCAAGTTCTTTAATTCTGTGGCACTCGCGATACGTCTATTGGTTGGCGTGATATTTTCGTATGCCCACAGCCGTTTACCTTCTTTGCTAGAAAGCCATTGAATAATATCTGATGCTTTCCTTGATGCCTCAATGTCAGTTGATTGTCTTATCACAATAGAATGAATCAAATTGATTAACAAGCATCGGGATTGGTCACAGATAATACTTGTAAGATGATCCAGTTGCACAAAGACATTGTGTAAGAAGAGCGGCAAATGGGGCGCCAGATCAGCTCCAGCTTCAATAGCAAGATCAACTAAAAATGTTGTTGCCAATTGTCCACGAGAAAACATGGGCTTTTTAGGATAAGGTGGTAATACATTTTCAGTGTCAGCAACAAATAATAGTGGAAAAGCATGCGCATGTCTGCTACTGGCTTCCTTCGTTTGAGGTACCATAGACCTTGGTGTGATTTCTGCAGTCACTTCTTCTATAATTGAATTAAAGACATGTGTTCGACCAAGAAATACAAAGACCCTTTTAGCGTGAATCAAGAACCATGGGTTTCGTTTTTCCTGTCCCATATCAAGAAGATACATAATAATAGCCTTCACGTTGCGACTATTGTCAGCCAGTTGACTCCAAAGAGTAGCTATTTCTTTAACATAGACATCTCCAAACTTGATTGTAATGTAGTATAGATTAGAAATTATCATATACGCTGACGCACTCAGCTCTGCATCTTCCGTTTCCACAGAAAGATCCAACTTTCGATGCCATGGTAGCATATAAGTCAATACCTCCCTCTGCGAATTGGGGCTGATATGCTCAAACCTTTGAGTAATTTCGGAAAGCATAGAATATGTTTGTTCTGGGTGATCAAGAGCTAGCCGAGCAGATAAAAGAGTTTGCGTATGTTTGTATATAGCAGGTAGACTACTCGTTATACCAATTTCATACTCCTTAGCACAAGAATCTTCAAATACTCTTTCTTCAATCGTGCGAAGTAACTGTATGGCGGTCTTTCTAATGGCTTTTTTAGTGTCTCCCGTTTTGAATAATGCCAGACTCATTATTTGATGAATGTGGTAAGGGTAGTTTTCAAATTTTGTTACAATTTCAGATAAAGCTTGAAAGTAGCCTTGTGTGAACTCTAGTTTTGGGTTTCCTGCATAACATTGCTCAATAATATCATCCAGCAACATGGCTTGATCTTGGTTATATATCATAACAGCTTCAAGTGCGCGTCTAAATCAAAAAAAAAAGTAAGAAAAATTGCTATTTAGATTTGAATAACAATTTTGTACCTAGCGATTTTGTGATAGTTTGGGTCGCGACTTTCAAAGATTGCATCAATCCATTTTAGGACATTCAGCGTATCGAACTGAATAATTGCTTGGCGTGCCTTTTTTTGACCAAGATATGCATACAAAGGACCTCTCTATAAAAATGGTATATTAATTAGCTATATAGACACTTATAAGTCTAATACGCTTACACAAAGCATAGCCATTGCACTCAGTGAAGCTGACTGTAGCTGTTTCCCTTCCTCTTCCATCAACTGTGTCATGGTTGCTCTTTCTTTGGCTTCTTTGTACTGTTCTAGGACATCTCGCATCATAGTAGCTTCTCTTTGTTGTGCTGTTTTCGCAGCAACACCGTAGCCACACCATTCTTCAAACATTTTGTATAAGCTAAGTCGTGTTTCAAAAGACATGATAGATGTGGGATCGTCAAGCTGCATTATGTTATTGTATAGTTTTTCAACTAATCCACAAAGATAAAGCCTTAAATGCTGATATTCCCATTCAAGCTGAGCTTCTGTATCAGCCAGGAAGGATTTTGTTTCTTTGATAAAGCTTGTGAGTACATTCGTCAAGTTTTTATCCGATACGATTTCAAAATCCGACAGACTGTCAGCCGTAAGTTCAAGCACATTCATCACCGAAATTCTTAGGCGGTCATTCTTTTTGCTTCGCTTGTTCTGGTAAGGCTTTTGGTTGTTTCTTTGCTTTCCATCCTCCAAAACGATTCGAACGTATCCTTCAAGTTCAGCTATAAGGGCTTTGTACACATTTTTGTTAATAAGTCCAAGAGCTTTCATGACACTTTCTCTGATCTGACGATGTTCACATGTTAAAAATGGCAAAATTAGACGGAAAAGGTCCCGAGGACTTGATATCTTTCCAATGTTTGAAGATCCTTTACGACCAACACTCGACCATAGAGGTGCCGATACTGTAGTTTCTTGTACGTGAGTAGCAGTAATACATGCAAACATCAAATAAATACGCCATTGATCTACCACCTCAAGGCTTGCTGTCTTTTGATTGGAGTTGCTGTTTTTTGACATACTCAAGGTGCCTGTAGTACTTGCCTTCATTGTTTCCATCCATGCTAAAACTGATGGATTAATTTGTAAGATTCGATTACAAATCCCCATTCTACACTGTGCTATTGTTTGAGGAAAATACTGGAAAAATCTTTTGAGAATTTCTGGGAAACAAACGTTCCATACAGCAATATCAGATGACTGGTCGCTTTCTGCAATGTGTATCAAAACAAAGCTTATATTTTTTCTTTGATAATGTATAATCCTGCTACGAGCTTCTGATGATAGTTTGTCTCCAAACAAAGTTACATTCTCTTTTTCCAATTGAAGCAATTCTTGGCCTACACAAACTACTATACCAAACATACTATCTGTGTCTGCACTAGATTCATCCTCTTTAGTTGATGTAGTGTTATCTACAGCTTTACTCAAGCTTCTCTTCAGATTTTTCGTTATACTTGCTGTTATTTTGAGTATTCGAAGGGCCAGTTGACGCGCTGAAGGAGATTGACTACACAAGAACAACAATCCATTTGCTTCTGTCTCTTGTATGATATCCAGTATTTTTCCAATATTCGCATCCAAGTATTCCTTTACATTGGTGTTTCCGTCTCTATTTAAAACATCTGATTCCAACTGATCTGCCCAAATGAATAGTAAGTCCACATAAAGACTGATAATACCACCTCCTTCACCAGCAGATGTTCCGATAATGGGCCCAGTGGCAAGTGATTGAATGATATCTGAATATTTGTCCTCAATCTTGCATATATGACGCGAAAAAACAAGGACGACCGTCTGACTATCTATTTGAGTAGCGATTCGCAGTAATGCTTTTGAAGCAGACTTGATAATTTCAGGGTCTGTGTGAACTGCATATCTTGCTAGAATTTCAACGAGTCGAGGTAACGCTATGCCTGCTGGCATAAGACGAGGCATACAATCCAATATTGATTTTATCACATCAAAGTATGGTTGTTTATCTTTAGTGTATGAAACAAGAAAACTGGCGTATTGATGATGTATCTGCGGTCCACTTTCAGATGTTCCGCCACTGTTGGCAAAGATGGGAACAGAATAATTGGTTGTAATTGAGCTCGCTACAGCACCCGGTGCTGAAAACGGACGAAGAATGATGTTCTTTTCGTCCAATACCAATAACTTTCCAAATGTCTGATCTAAGCTTATCAACGTCTTTGAGATTGTTTCTTCTATTTTTTCCATTACATCAGACTTTACCGCTCGGACAGGAGCTGAAAAAACATCAGCAGAGCCTGAAACTGGAATACCACACGCTGCCATATCAGTGTCAGAAGGAAATGGAGGCCGTTGTACGTTGTTTTCCAAATCTGAGAGCATAAGTCCAAATGCGTTAAGAGCAATAATCATTCGTTCGGGATTAATTGTTTCCCATGTATGAGAAGCACCAGTCGCTGATGGCGTCTCTGTATTTAGTAAATAGTACAAAACTTTCCTAGTGCCGGAGTCAATATCTCGCATCAACGAAAAATAAGTAATCAATATTAGGTGATCTAAAGGTGTATCTGATGGGTATACTGCTCGACGAAAAGGCGGAAACAATGTTTTGATGACTGTATCTAATTTTTTATATGTAATTGAGGTGCTCTCCGTACATCTGAATAAATATGTCCATACTAGTCTTGATATACATCCCAAAACCAATAGTCTGGTGTACTTATCTTGCTATTGTTGTATATTAATTTAGGCTAGCTTTTCATGAAAACGCACGCTATCAGTCCTTACTTTATTGAGTTTTTGGTAGCAGCTTTCTAAAACAGGTAGCCAATTAGCAGCAAAAAAGTCCTTGCGGCTGACGCAGAGCAGCGTAGTAATTAAGGGGTATCCAGCCTTGTATTTTAAAATGTAATGAGCATAGATTATGTTGGTTGAGAAAACAACTTACATAGGTATCTCTTGGTTTGAGTGTCATCTTTAGAGCACGAGGATACATTAAATCTATAGCCTTCGCCCATGACGGGAAATTTACTTCAGCATCGGCAACCTGTAAATTATAAGTATTTTTACATTGTCTGTATAATGATATATTCAAAACCTATACCTCAGCTATTGGCAATAGCAATTGGATAAATAAGGCTGCATAGGCATGTTTGACCTTGGCCCCATGAGCATCTTTAAAAAAACCAGCACAACTACACAGAAAGTCGGCTGTTTCTTCCAATGCGTCTACAGGATATAGCTAAAACGGTACTTTCAGTTTGATGAACTTTTTAAATCCTCTTGCATTTTACCTTAATTTTAAGATACCTCATCCCCTTTATTAACATTTCCATATGACTCTGTCTTTCTTTCATTATTGTCTGGTTGTTATATTTTTCCAATTCAGCAATGAATCGATCACTAACTGAAGCAAATCTTATGTTCGATAGCTCGCCAATCAATTCAGCAAATAAATCCATACTTGCCGTCCTGTTTTTCGATCTCTTAATAGCTTCCCTAGTTATAAATTGCTTTAATTTTTTTTTTTTTTTTTTTTTTTTTTTTTTTTTTTTGGTTGATCTCAAATTTATTGAAACTTACGGGTCGGCTTTTTTTAATTGATTAAACACTATCTCTTCCAAGTTCTCTCCCAAATCGTCTGGCAAGGAGCCAGGAACAAGTTTTTTAATAATTTCAATCAGAGCACGACATAATATGAAAACTGAAGCAAGCTTGGGACACAACAGTTTAAAACGATCTTGTATTTTCTATTTTTTTGTGTAAGTACTTACTGATTGTCTTTCCTTCATAACAGACTGAATTTGGCGGGTCCGTGACAAAGGCGCACTATCACTAAATGAAAAATAAATATATTATTTGGTTTTCCTATGCGTATTCTACCTGACTCTTTTGATAACTGATGGATCCAAAGGCTCTACCTTTGCTTTTCTCCATCTCATGACTGCATCGATTACTGCACTTTGTTGTGTTGCTGCCAAAGAAGAAAGCGAATATATTACCTTATCAAAGTTGTCATCCGCTCCTTGACCAAGCAGCTTTCGAAGATCAATGTCACTATCCTAAAAAAGGGGGGTTTACATGACGATCTAATAAATTCCAAAATTCAAGTCGTACCACTCCTAAATTTAATATAAGCGACATCTTTGTATCTGCTGCATTCTCAAATTGACTAAATATCACGTTCAGTGCATAATCAGCGCTGGATATTGAAGCAAAATTGTGATCTTCTAACGATGTTGAATTTTTGTTAACAGCAAAGGTTTGACTATCCATGTGTTCATTACTAAAGCTCATTGTTTTAATTATTGTTGTATTGTTTATTGTAATTTAATTGCAGATAGTTTTAACTAAGTCTTCTCTGCTATAATTGAATCAAGCGCATCAATTGTTGAAAAAGCAGACGCCTAAAAGAAGGTTTAAAACTCTGATTGAGCACTAAAGGAGCATGCGCTACTTAAAATACTTTCCAACCAATCATTTTAAAGCATATCTTTTTATTGAATAAGTTAGCTCAAATTAAATACTTGTGCGGCATCCTTCTAATCGTTGTTTTTGAGTATATATTATCGTGTAAAAGTAGTTCAACCGCAAAATTTCATGGGATTGCACATCTTATAACAAACTCCAACTTGAGTTTGAATCTTCTCTTAATGCAAAACTTTTGTTTGATACACTATTTTTCGAATAAAATAAGTCGAAAGTATTTATAAGTCTAAGGTATATAAAAAATTGCATCAGATACACAAATTATCAGAAATAACTTAAGCTTGTTCCTCTTGCGTTAGTTTGGTGTTAAATCAGAAACAATGCGTCATAAAAGAAGGATACGCTTTATTAGTCATTAATTAAAAATAATGAGAGTTATAGAAAACAGATCGGTTTTTTTTTTCTTTTTTCTTTTTTTTTGTGTGTTTGTTTGTTTGAAGCAGATTATTGATTTAAATGATCTTCAAGGTTTCACTGTGAACAACTAAAAAAAAGTATCTGGAAGTTTTTTAGGTGTACCTGATTTTGTTATTATTGCAACAGTCAGTACCAGCATATGAATGGTTCGTTGAGCCAGCCACTCTGTTTATTAAACTTATATAATTTTTAGCACTGTTGTTTTGCTATTGCCATTTGGTGCGTACAATACCTTAACATAAATATATTAGTGAAAAAATCATTAAAAAAAAGTAGAATATACAAACTAAAGCATGACAATCTGTCTATCTTTTAAATAATTTGATTCGTTAATAAGTAAAATTGCTGAATTGATGTGTAAGTCATTGTTTGCTACATGGATACGGCATTTGTTATCCAAAGTTTAATAAAGCGTAAGCAGATTAATGATTTTCTTGCAGACTTTAAATGTATCAAATAGGAGGTTCGTCATATTCTTTTACAAAAAGTAAACATAAGTAGATATGAGACAAAAACTGCCGGGAGCTTTCAAAAATGCTGGATAACAGATGTGTTACAGTATGGTTGAAAGCCACAAAATTACAAAAATGTATTTGCTTATTTATTTATTATTCCTTCCTAAAAAAAAAAAAAAAAAAAAAAAAAAAAAAAAAACGTTTCTTCTTTATTATTCAGCGGATATGTATTTATATGTGATAGACTTTACGAAAATTTGATATTATCCAGACTTGAACAAGTGAGATTTCGACGAGGAATTGGTAAAGAAGTTATTGTTTGACCATATAGATTACCAGCATCATATTTGAATGGAATTTGTGCTATAATTTCTTTGTTTGCTTTTCCAAGTTCACTGGCTATTAAATACACAATTGATTATAAATAAGGACTGAGAGAAACATCTTTATCTTGAAATGATTTCATTATAGCGTGAAGATGATTCTGAATTGGTGGTATTTTTGTATCTTCTTGAGCAAGTAGTTGGACATTCTTCTTCAAAAGGGTCGGCGGATCCTCCTCTTGTACAGAGCTACAATCCAATTCCATTATTTTACATATTGGCTATAGTGAAACAAGGGACAGGTCTGTGTTTTAGGTTCTAGATTGTAAGGTTGATGGGTCCAAAACATCTACCAATCGACTACCTTTTCTCTTGGTAGATGTTTTGGATTGAAGTAGTCTAACATTCGTTAAATAAGCAATTCAACTGAAAGAAGATGCATGCAATCAGGAATATTTAGAATTTTGTTGAGGGTCAGCTTCGGGTGAAGCTATTTCGTCATTAACTCTGGTACTTGATGCAGACAAAATATTCATTGTGTTTGTTTGCAAAACCAGTTTTTAGAATTATATTTAAAAATTTTTGTAGTTTTCAATAAATTGGGATACTGTGACATAAAATCAGAAAATGATAGCTCTTGTGTAGGCGAATGTGCATCAATACTCGGATTTCAAAACAAAGGCACCTAAGTTTCAATTTCTGTAAATATTGAAGTCTTGTTTAATTTCCTTGGTAATGACTAATAGCGAACTTGTACTCGAGGGAAACTTAGATCTGAATATTTCTCAAATTATCAACCATATAAAGATCTAATCACAAGTCGGTTTCATTATTTCCCAAAACACACTATAGAACATCAGATCCATTTTTTTTTATGAGGGCAATCATAAGCACATTGCTCTAGCCAAATTGTAATAAAGTACTCAGGCTTGACGCTTGTATTAAATCAGGCGATATAATTGAAATTGTAGGATTATACTCAGACTTGTAGTAAAATTTCATGATTCTTTGCTTCATAATGATAGAAGGAATATATTAGTACAAAGTTGACTACCATAAAAGTTCTATTTCAATAAGGTTTATACTTATTCAAAAGAAGAAGAAAAAAGAAAAAATGTTGTAAAAGTCTATAATATTGAATTAACCCTAATTGAACAAGTATAATTCTTTATTATTGTCTAATTTTGTTGACTGTTTTTGTTGCTCTTTTAGCATGAAAAGCAATTCACGCAACTTCAGTAATAATAACCTGGCTATAGCACCTTAGCCGTCATTCCACCACTGTAAGAGCGTTTGGATGAATTTAAATTTTAGCTCTTTTTTTTCATGGTGGCGATGTTTAACATGATTGTATTCTAGCCTGTATTTAAGAATGTTTATTTTTGAGTAACACTAAGCCCCTTATCCTCAAGTATTTTTTTTTTCCATTAAAGCTTTTAAGAGAATGCAAATGTTTTTTCTTTTCTTTTCTTTTTCTTTTCTTCTTCTCTATCTCTAAACATTCTTCTCAAATGGGTTTACATTGTATTTCTCTGGCCTACACACGGTAATCTTCTGCTTTCTTTGGACTCAAGTTCATATCAACTTTTCTCATACTCTCTGGTGATAAACAAGACCAAGCTACACGCTGTTATCTTTTATGGTCCCAAAAACTACCCAAGTCTCAATTTATTCAGGATCATCATGTTCTCTCTATCTTTCTGTCTGTCTATCCATCTATCTATCTTTCTCTCTGATTGTAAAAGGACAACTTCAAATACTATATTATCTATCTCATAGTCTCAAGTCGCTTCAATCTATTCTAATCAAAGCTCTGTCAAAAATGTGATCTCTCTCTCTCTCTCTCTCTCTCTCTCTGGTTGCATATCAGTCATTACAAAATCTATCTTATGGTTATCAAATCATTACAATTACTGTGTGAAAGCCTATGGAATACACCAAGCTCATATCGTTACCACCCTTTCTAGTCTTTGGTATATATCTCTCTCTCTCTCTCTCTCTATTTCTTTTCTCTGGTCTTTTCTCTGGTGCTCAATCTAAATTATCTCTTCTCTGGTTATTTCTCTTTTCTGGTTATTTCTCTGGTTATCTCTTCTCTGGTTATTTCTCTTTGCTTAAGGTGAATCAAAAACTTCATGTTGTTTGCTTCTGATGCAGTCTATCGTACAAAAAGGTAAAAATATTTTTATGCATAAATTAAACTTTTTTTTTTCTTTTTTGCTAACTTGACTAAACAGCCAATTTCCCTGCTGACTACTGTGCTTCTCACCTGATCAAAACAAATCAAAACAAATCAAAATCAAAACAAAACAAAACAAAACAAATCAAAACAAATCAAAACAAATCAAAACAAATCAAAACAAAAAAGGTACTCTTGTGTCATGTTTATGTGGTGTACTAATATCTACTAGTCATCTTTTACTCAAGCCAACTCTTGCTCAGGTCATCCAATAGAGCCATTTCTCTTTTGTGTGCTGCTGCCTTCCTTTCTATTCCTATCATATGTATACACTACTTTAGGTCGTAGCTTTTCTAATGGGTAGTCGCTGTTCTTTTGGTTTCAAGTTCAAACAGTCTTTAGACTTATTTCAACTGGCGTGCGTATCCCCTTTGCCTTGGCCCCCTAATTACGGTTCAGAACATGGGTCAAAGGGCGTACCGTACATGAGAATATCTTTTTTTTTTTTTATTATTGGGAACTTGGACTAAAGGAACAGCTATTCTACCTCTCGGCTACTGCTTCTCTCAAATCTTTTTATAGTCTTGTACCCTATCACAAAACTTTTTATTATCTTTCACTGTTCTTTTGGTTTCAAACAGTCTTTGGTCCTATTTCAGCCGGCGTGCGTATCCCCTCTGCCTTGTCCCCCTAATTACGGTTCGGAACATAGGTCAGAGGGCGTACCGTACATGAGAATATCTTTTTTTTTTTTTACTGAGGACTTGGACTAAAGGAACAGCTTTCTCTGAAACTTTCTTATAATCTTGTACTTTTTATCACATACTTTATCTCAAACTCTTTTTATCTTTAACCCAAATAACACTCGAACTCAAAAGAATAAAACATTGGCAGCACACCATAATACAACAAATCTTTTCTTTTTTTTTAACAAGCAGGTAGTTGTTAGAACCTCTTTATTAAATCATTTCTAATCTAGAAAATACCATGCATAGGTCACTTATTAAGTAACCTCTCCTACGCAAATCTCATTTCTGCAATTTTATAGATGTTTTATCAATCTCTAGATGTGGTGTCTCTTTTGAGGATCTGGATGAATCTTTATCCCAATTGGTCAAGTTTTTTTTTTAAGACTTTGAAAGCAATAAAAATCAAATCACCTTTAAAGGCTGCTTATAGACGGGGTAAATTGAACGCTTATTTTATTTTCTGTTCTCTTTTTGTCTGCTTAAATTCATGTGATAATGTCATTTCTAAAGAGGAGGCATCTTTTTTAGCCCAATACAAGACTTGTTTTTTTTCTTTGTATACAGAGTTTCAAGATTGGTTACTTAATTACATTGAAAGGGAAATACTTTGGAGTGATACCCCCGCATGAATCTTGACCTTTTGTTCAAAAAGCGTTACACACAACAGGTGTCAATGTAGAAAAAAAATTCAACTACGCAAAAGATATTTTATGTTTTTTTTTTTTTTTTTTTTTTTTTTTTTTTTTTTTTTTTTTTTTTTTTTTTTTTTTTT
>JNDS01003655.1:0-18619 GCA_000697035.1 Rhizopus stolonifer B9770
TTTTTTTTTTTTTAAAAAAAAAAAAAAAAAAAAAAAAAAAAAAAAAAAAAAAAAACAGACTTATTCACAGTCTATTTGAATTTTTAAACGCGTAATTTTTTTTTTTCTTTCTTTCTTAAAAAAAAATGCAACCAAATTTACACTTGATGCAACAACAACGAATGTCAAGTTCTCATGAACGTTTACAACCCAAACCACCTTTTAATCTAAAACAGATTACGACCGAAACAGCCCAAAGAACTCTAGAACAATACGAGTTGAGAGATAAAGCCTACCAAGACATTCTCGACCTTCAATACAAACGTCATGTTGAAATTGCACAAGAGAAAAAAAAAGTGATTGAAAAAGCCAATACGGAAAGAAGAATGCGAGGTCAAAACCCGGCCAGTGTATTTGGACCTGGTTATCAGTTTGGAATAAAGACAGGTTTTCAATCCAAAATAAGATATCCAACTGAAAAAAAAAGAAGACAAGTTCGATTTAATTTGTAAGTCTACAAAAATGTGTGTGTGTGTGTGTGTGTGTATTTTTTTTTTTTTGCTAAATCCCCCTCTCCTCCCTTCAAAAAAAAAAAAAAGTTCGACAGAGGCCACTAAAGAACAAGCAGAAAAGGAAGAATGTTTAGTACCTATTCGAATTGATTTAGAAATTGATGGTTACAAGTTGAGAGATACGTTTACTTGGAATTTGAATGAATCCTTGATCACTTTTGAACAGTTTGCAGAAGTGATTTGTTTGGATTTAAGATTACCGCCCAATTCGTTTATTGATCCTATTGCAAAGTCTATCAAAGAACAGTTGGAAGATTTTAATCTGAGCTCTACTCAAGAAACACAAGAACTCAAGACGATTGTCAGGTTGGATATTACAGTTGGAAATAGAGAATTGGTCGATCAATTCGAATGGGATATTGGTTGTCCAAAGAATAGTCCTGAAGAATTTGCTGATAAACTAGTGAAAGAACTAGGTTTGGGTGGTGAATTCAAGTAAAGATACTAGGAAAATATTTTATATTCATTACTATAATAGAACGGCCATTGCTCATTTAATACGTGAACAGATTCATGTAAAGAAAAAATCAATGCTTGTGATGGATGAAGAAGAACCTCAAGAACCTACTTATCTAACACACATACTTCGAGATAGTCAAATGGCAGAAGGGTTTACACCGGCTATTCTCGAACTTTCCGATGCAGAGGTTGAAAAGATGGAAAAAGATCAAATACGTGAATCTAGGTAAAAAAGAAAAGAAAAAAGTGAATTATAACACCAAGGCTCATATACATTCTTAAGACGTAAGAGAAGAGGAGCAAGGTCTCGTCGTATTGTGGTGACATCCAATGATATGGAACCCCAAAAGACACATCGTACCGGATTCGCTGCACCTCCTGAAGAAACGGAAGAAAACAATCCAAATTCAACTGGTGAAACAGGGGGCGCTCATTATTCACAAAGAAAGAGTGCAATAAGAGCTAGGATGAATATTGCTGCTGAAGCTCAAGATGCTTCTTCTCTAGAGAATATCTAAAAGGTAATTTCTCTTTTCATTGGAATAAAAAAATTCTTTTTTTGTTTGTTTGTTTTATATATATATATATATATAGTGAAGAGAGAGAGAGAGAGAGAGAGAGAGAGAGAGAGAGGGAAAAGGTTTTATTTTATGTATTTTTTTTTAATTAATAACACCATTTTGTTCAATGTTATTATTGTTTTCATTCTTGGCCAAGACACCACCACTAAGAGCACCGGAAGCAATACCATGACTAGCGCTATTACCAGCACCACCAGCATTTTGATTGATTTCCTTATCACCTTTACCCCACCAAGGCTGAGGAGAAGCAGAGACAGTTGCAACCAAGAGAACAATAGCAAGAGTGTAAGAAAACTTCATGTTAAGAAAGAAAGAGAGAAAGAGAGATGATGATGATGATGACTCAAAAAAAAAAAAAATTATTTGGTGCTCTTTTTATAACCCATTGGCAATGTCTCCTATTTCTTTTCTTGTGTGTAAAAATAGTAAATACGTTGTCTTCAAAAGGAGATGAAGAAGACTCCTTATTTTCTGGTGAAAAGACTTGTAACAATCGTTAAGGAGTTGTTTTGGTGGGACCAAATGATTGTTTAAAGGGGGACGGTGTGTTGTTCAAAAAAGGTGATTAGAACCAACAAGCCTCCTTAGAAAGAGAAAAGAGTTCAATTGTTTGTCAATAAGAAATAATAACAAGTTGTCTAGCCTTTTCTTTATTGTTCATCATGATTCATACACCTCCTGTCAAGCCACCATATCCAGTTCTTCCAAGACCTCTTCCTGATCAACCAAATCCCAACCGATAAAACAAAAAAAAAAAAACTATTACAATAATAATAATAAAAAATAGCTGAAAGATCTTTAATTGTTTTATTATTTTATTATAATTAAAGCTTGGCCTTAACAAGTTGACTATTCACACTTTGATAAAGTTCAGTAATACGATCTTTAAAATGCTTTTGAGCCTGTGCGCGCTTGATTTTAAAGGTAGGTGTCAACAAGTCATTCTCGATCGAAAACGGTTCATGTTCCAGATGAATAGCCTTTGCACATTCGAATCCACGCAGATTGGCTTCATTACCAGCCGTCGTCATCAAAGCCAAGATGAGCTTATTCACTTCTGGTTGTTGACAGAGCTCGACATAATCCATCTTCTTTGCATGCAAATGAGGCAATTTGGCAGCTACCAAACTCTGTAGCGCATCTGGATCAGGCACCACAATAGCCACCAGAAAGCTCTGAAGCGAATCCCCATGCAAATAAATCTGACCAATCACTGGGTCCTTTGAATAGACATTCTCGATCTTCTCGGGCGCAATGTACTCACCCTGAGCCAGCTTGAAGATATTCTTCTTACGATCAATGATCACAAACGCTCCGCGCTCATTCAACATACCGATATCTCCCGTATGAAACCAGCCTTCGTCATCGATGCATTCTCTCGTCTTTTCCTCGTCCTTGAAATACCCCTTAAAAATATTCGGTCCGCGCGCACAGATCTCTCCACGGGGCTGAGGATCCGTCGACAGGTAGTTCATCTCGGGCACATCTACTAACTTGATTTCATTACAACTAAACGGTCCACCCACATGGCCCGCCAGATATTCGTTTTCGTAATTGATAATGGACGAAGCACAGGTCTCGGTCGCACCATAACCTTCACGCAATTCACAACAAAAGGCGATACGCAAGAATTGCATGACATCTCTGCCGATAGGAGCAGAGCCTGTGACAATGATACGCACGTTTCCTCCAAGTGCCTGCTTGGCCTTGTTGAAAATCAGTCGATCCCAGAGAGGATGTGTGAACCCTTTGCCGGCTTCGAGTTGGTTCAGTTTGGTCTGAACCGCACGACGGGAGAGACGGCCGGTGAGACCGGGGGATTGGACGGTGGAGGCCAATAGCTTACCATAAACCTTGTTCAACAGACGAGGTACGCTAGGAAACACGGTGGGTTTCAAGACCTGGATGTCCTCTACCAAGGTGTTCATATCACCGCTATAATAGCCCAGACGACCACCCAAGGTGAAGATGAGAATATCAGAGGCACGTCCAAAGATATGTGCCAAGGGTAAATAGGAAATACCGATATCATCTATCGATCCACCAATATCGGTGTAACATCCCGAAAGACAAGACACGAAATTTCGATGAGTTAACATAGCACCCTATATAAAATCGAATAAATAAATAAATAATAATAATAATAATAATAATAATAAAAAAAAAAGAATTCCTCCTTGATGTTTACATATATATATATTTACCTTGGGAGTGCCGGTGGTTCCACTGGTATACATGATACAAGCCAAATCATCGGGTGTGGGGTAATTATAAGACCGCCTATTTTGCTTTCCCAACAATTCAATAGCTTCAAAATTGACCAAACTCACTTGTTTTTCTTGAGCCCACATGCTCAATACTTTTTCGATAGGGTCCATGGAGATGATTGTTTTGAGTTTTGGCAACTTGTGTCTGATCTTGAGTAGATCCGGTACATGATCTCCCGAACAAATCACAGTTTCAATCTCTGCATGATTGATGACGAATTCAACCGTGTCGGGACCCAGCGTATCGTAAAGAGCTACTGCATAAAGGGAGTATGCAGCTAGAGCCAGATCAGTGATACCCCATTCAGGTCGATTGACGGACCAGATGCCGATCGGAATCTGACGTGTACGGCTTTCACCCATAGTATGGTTCAGATAATTTAATAGACCCGAGCCAAAATTAGTCAGTCGGTGATTAACTTCTCGATAAGTTTGCCAAACATAAGGCCCGCGTTCTCCAGCGTTTTTGATCGAACGTATGCCCATACAGGGTCTATCCTTAGACTGATTCAAGCCTTTATTATAACAAAAACAGAAACAGAAAAAAGAAAGAAATATTAGACTCTTTTTTTTTTTTAATAAAGATGTAAGTTGTCTGTGTGTTTACCATGATTAAAACATTCGATTAATGTGGTGACTTGAGGTGAAAAACTTTCGTTTACTTCTGGAATTTTTGCATTACGATAGATTCCTAGTATTTTTATAAGAATATATATTGTATTAAATGTTTGTATTTACCTGTCTCTCCAGGTCTTCTACTGTTGGGTATTTCATATGATTGTTTATCTAAGCTAAATTTAACCATTGGATAAGAAAAAAAAAAAGAAAAGAAAGAAAAAGAAGGAGGAAAACAACTTGTTTTTAAATGATAAAAAAAAAAGGGAGGGAATATAAGTCACGAACGATTGCGTTTACGACACTACTTTTACTGCTGTCACATGCAAATACTTTAAGTGTGAGAAATTGTTTACATTTATTCATAAAAAAATAAAGGGGGAGCTTATGTTCATAGAAATGGTGGTGGTGGCTGGGACATATATGACATAATATTATGAAGATTTTGATTCATAATATTGTTGTTGTTGTTGTTGTTGTTGTTGTTCTCTTTGCTTATTCATAGCATGATAATTAGCAGCAGAAGCCACAAGAGGTAATAATTCTACAGGTAAGTTATTAAGGTTGATTCCTACTGATTCCAATATAGCATTCATGGCTACATTTGTATCATCATCATTGTTGTTATTATTAATAGGTGGTGTAGGGTCTGTTTGCATAGGGTAAATAGGAAAAGTGGGAGTATAAGGCATATATGAACTGGCCATAGCAGAAGGAGGCAACATTTCCGATGTTCTTCGTTGCTTTTTATTCAATAAGGCAGGTCGTTTGTTGATAGTATGCATCGTATTTCTTCTATCCATCACTGGTGGCTGTATCTGTTGTGGTGGTGTTTCAGGCTTGGGTAAGGTACTGTTCCTGTTACGTTTCTTTATGACGTCTGTTTTTAGGCTCAAGGGTCGAGTGGAGCCATGCAGCTTATAGAATAATCCACAGGCGTTACATAAAGGTAATCCCTGAGGATTTCTTCTCCAGAGTGGAGTAGTGGTGGTCTGACAATTGGAACATTGCGTTTTTTCTTGTTCTTGATGTTGGGCTTTCTTTGTTCGTTTATATTTCATTTGCTTTTTTGTTTGCTTTTCTGGTTCGTCACTGTTGAGACTTGATATGGAATGAGGCGAAGAGGCTGTATTGTCGTAATAATAGACATTCAAGAGCTCTTCAAAACTGAGACTACCAGGATTGATGGTGATTCCGGCAGTGGGTGTAGATGGATTGGTGAATGGACCAAGCACAGGCGAGTTGGGGATGGAGTGATAAGCTGAGTTATTAAATGAATCATTTAATAAAGTTCTATTTTGGTTATTCAAGTATGAGTCTGAAGGAACAGACTGACTAAAATAGTGGACATCATCATCTAAAGAGGGTATCGTGATACTGTTTGAATAATTATTCATTGTCGCTACATTTCTTTTTGCGGGCTATAAATGAGGGAGGGAGGGATGAGTATAAAAAGAAATTAGTCTTTTATAGTTACCGTATAACGAGGTAAATTGTCAGCAGGAAATGCTCTCATACTACCAGTGACAAGCACATTGTTCTTTTCTGGTGTATTGAAATGATCCAACATTGCATAAGGAGGAGCAGAAGATGATAACAAACCAGTTGTATCATCAGCAGCGGGTGGTGTGGTAGTAGAGTCTTCCATTTTTTCTTCCTTCTTTTTTGTTAGTGTCATGGCCATCATTCTCCATGTTAAGTTCTCCATACGAGAACCATTGGGCAAACTATCCTTTGCCTTTGTATACATTCGCCATACTTGTGTCGCCAAAGGATCCTTTTTGGTCTCTCCATCCGTTTCTATCCGTTCATCGGTAATACTCTCATCGTCCGTCACACTTGGACTCTTTACAGGAAATAATGAATCGGATAACACTTGATCCATAATGTTTTTTGAGGATTTTTTCACTGGTAAAATAGACATTTTTTTTTTTTTTTGAAAAAATTATAAAAATATAAAAAATTATTAAAAACGAAAAGAAAAAGAGAAAAAAGAAAAAAGAAAAAAGAAAAAAGAAAAAAGAAAAAAAAAAAAAAAAAAAAAAAAAGAAAACCTGTATCACACTATAAGAGAGGGAAAGATCGCTTAAAATTGTTGACTTTTATGGTCCCCCTCATGCCTTGGTTATCGCATGTGACAAACTGGTAAACTTTTTTTTCTCTCTCTATTTTTCTCATCCTGTCTTTTTTTATATATAAAAATAATTTCCATATTTATTTTATGATTTTTTTTTTTCTGTCTTTCCCGGCCAATTCCGATAAAAAAAAAAAAAAGGTATCCATCTTGTAACCTCTTAAAGAATGAAGGAGAAGAACCTATTTAAGGATAAAAGATGACGTTTCCTTTATCTAATTTTATCGATAAGATATTGTATATGTATATACATGTTTGTGCGGCTCAAGAGCTTTTTGCGCGCTTATTTTCCTACTTCATTAAATAAGCTTTTTTTTTTTTTTCTTATCTCTCCCTCTTCCTTTTTTGGAATACGTATTTTATTTTCCGAAAAGGGCACTTTCTTCATTCATCCTCTCTCTCCCTTTTGTTTTTACTCTTTGAAAAGCTCAAGACACAAATCATAAGATAAAAGTAAATTTTCCTCTCATATCACAGTGTGTCTTTTGATTATTACTGAAGGACTTTTTTTTTTGTTTAATAAAAGAAAGGTCAAGAGTTGTACAAATAATGTCCGATATCTCTCTCTCTCTCTCTCTCTCTCTCTTATCAACTCTTCGGGGATTTCTAGTTATTGACAATTTATTTCCCTCTTTTGGTAGTTCATAATCATCATGAACAGAAACAGGGTCCATACATCTTAACCTTCTACTCCAAAAAAGGGACTCTTTCTGATTCTTTTCTTCTAATTTCAATGTCACACTGATAAATTACTCTCATGGCTCCCATTCACGTGATACGATCGACAATTTTTTTTTTTTTTTTTTAAAAAAACTGTTCATTTTTTTTTTTTTATTTTAAAAAATAAAGCACACATTTTGAGTCTTTTTTTTTGGGATTTTTTATTTCCATAAAAGTATTGTATTGTGCAGAATAAAATATAGTGTGGTTTATTCATGGGAAATGTTTAGATCCAAAAGTTCAGGTAGACTCTCACTAATAATATTTATCAAAGGAAATTAGCAAGACTTGAATATTTAGAAATAAAATAGCCTCCCCCCTTCCTCCCATTTTTTCTCGCTTTTTTCTCTTCAATGAAATCTGTGTTATCATTGAACATATCACAATCCTTTTGTTGCCAAGAATATCTATGTACAACAAGAAAGCTTCAACATGATGATAAAGTATTGGAAGATATGCTTTCTCGGTAACTGGGAAATGACGGAAGGTGTAATTCCTGGTGGTTCTTTTGAATTCTATGGTCTTTTAAAAACAACAGAATATCAATCTGAGCGAGAGGGTACGCATTAAAAAAAGTACTCAGCATTGTATGTTTAGGGTCTGATACCTATAGTATATATCCATGTATTCTCACTAACAGAAAAAAAAAAAAAAACTATCCAAATGAGAGCCATTAAATGTCACCCCTCTAAGTTTCCTTTTTTGTACTATCCGTCATTTCCCTCATTTTTTTTTTTTTTTATTTTTTTTTGCCACAGAGTTGTCCATTATAACGATAAATTGCCATGTTTTGATGACGATCCTATACTGTTATTGTACGTGTTGGGGCTTTTACTTGTCGTAGTCGTGGTTTAACTCTTTGTTTAATAATTAAAACGCATGTTGTACAATCACAACTTTCTCTTCCTTTTGTAACTCATAAAAGCAATGAAGCAGTTTCAAATTCCAAGCTTTGTCGAAGATGATGACTTTCAAGATATCACTTATAACTGGGCTGACAACGAGATTATTATATTAGTCAGATCAAAGTTTTGATGATAGAGGATTATTTTTGACGTGCAAATATAGCAGTCGTTACAAGAAGATTAAGCTTGACACAAATGCCAAATGACAAGGTACTGGTTTTAAGTCAAATTACCCTTTCATTATTAGAATCAAATACAAGTTGGATGGGGAATATTGGTCTGTAAATGAGCCCATCGTTTGATGAAGAGCATACTCAGAATCATCCTTGTACTTTGCACTATAATCGCATCACTACTAAGGGAAAGCAAAAGTTAACACCTTCCAGCGATATTGAAACCATGACAAAAATGATTCAAAACAAGAAGCGTGTTCCTGAAATCAGAAAGAACCTTGGTGTATTCATGGGAGCTCCTGTAGATTGTATGAATCCATCGGCTTAATCTTATGATTAAACCAATCACAAAAATAACAACTATTTCATAGGCCTATACAGTTTTGTAACCCAAGTTTTAGTAGAGTTGGATACAATGATGAAAGACAGCTTTGATAAAACCTTATCAAAGAAACACTCCCAGACATCTGCTGTATATAATAGAAATTCTTCAAGAAAGTTAATTATGAACTCACCATGGAATTATTTTTATCATGTGGGCAATGTATACTCGTGTACTATGCCCAGTAAAAAAAAAAGAAAAAAAAAAAGAAAAAAAAAGACATAATTTTACTACACGAAACTATTCTATTGCTCTCCTATGTACTCTCATCAGCAGATAGAATCATATCTAAACTTAACAAATCAAAAGAGTTCCTAGAACACCAGGTAATATATTGTTTTAACACATATTTAGGTTATCAATCTCTCAAGGCCCATAACATTTATTACAATTAAACAAGTCTTTTTACTTTTATTCATATAACACTTAGCAGCTAATTAAGTGCACGGCTCTTTAGGAATTAGAACGATAGTCTGAACAACTTTGTTTTACAAAGTCTACCGGTGATTTTATTTAGGATGGTTTTTCCTTTTTGGGGGAATTAACCCCCCTCCCTTGCATGATTGGCTAGTACTGTTTCACATTCAAATAATTAATAATCTTCTTGCATTGTTTTATCTTTTTTTTTTTCCTCTTCTCTGTTTTCTGCATACTTTGCAAGTGTCTTTTGCAATAAAAAGACAAAAGCAAAATAAACATGTCAACTCAATATTTTGACGAGGAATCAATTTCTGATTCTCAACATTTATTACCAGCTGAAACATATTCTCATGAGCCCATTAGCGAAAAGAAAGAAGAAAAGGTACACAAACAAACTAAAGATAAGACATTAACACGAGAGAGAAGAAAAAATTTAATTGGACTTGTGCTGGTATTTTGATGATTTTAGCACTTGTCGGCTTATTATGGACCACTTCTATTACACAAATACTTTTAGAGTGTACAAAATCACCCATCCCCCCCCAAAAAAAAAGAAACTAATTTGTTTTTAGTTCGTAAAGGAATCGAAGCATCACCCGAAACACAAAGAAAACACGTCGAATTTGATGATTTGTTTAATAGCTCATTTACAGTAAAAAGATCTAGTCTGGTTTGGGTAGAAAATGGTAAAATATGAATGATCAAACAATGAAAGCTTATTCGACTATTTAAAAGATCCGAGAGATGGTATCTATACTTATAGAGATCCTGTCTCCAATGACATCTTGCTTGAATCAATTGAAGATGGGAAAAGTCAAGTTTTTGTGGAAGCCAAAGATCTTGTAAGCACCCCCCCCCCCCCTCAAAAAAAGAATGAAACAATTAAAAGAGTTTTTATAGCAAATTGGAAATGGCACACTTGAAGTAGATTCGTTTGATTTATCGCACGATTCAGAATATCTTTTGTTCAGAACAAATGTGACCAGTGTAAGAGATAATAATACAAGAACATCTAACAAGACTGGTGAATTTAGCAATGGAGACATTCTTATCTTTCCAACATTTACTTATATCGCCTAGCCGACAAGACGCTTTTCCCACTCACCCAGCTTTCAACCATTGACAATCAACCGATCATTTCCTATGCAGCCTGGAGCCCAACCGGTCACCAAATTGCCTATGTGATGAACAATGATCTTTACGTGACCGATTTGAAAACCCACACCCGAGTCACCTTTGACGGCTCTCAAACTGTGTTCAACGGTGTACCCGACTGGGTTTACGAAGAAGAAGTTTACGCGACCAATTTTGCTCTCTGGTGGTCTCCAGACTCTAGCCACCTTGCCTTTCTTAAACTGGACGAGACCAAGGTCCCTGAGTATCACTTGCAGCTCTTTACAGAGTCTGAGACAAGCTATCCTAAACAGACAGACATTCGATACCCCAAAGCTGGTTCACCCAACCCGATTGCTTCCTTGCATGTCTACTCTCTTTTCAAAAACCAGACGATCAACGTGATAGAGCAAGGTAAGGGATTCGAGCATTTCAAGGACGAAGATCGTTTGATTGTCGATGTCGCCTGGGCTACTCAGGACCATAGTCATCTCTTGTTTAAGGAGACCAACCGAATTCAGGACCATCAGTTGACGAACCTGGTCAGCTTGAACGATCATGATCTTTTAGCTTCTCAGGTTCAAAATGTACAGGAATATAAACCAAAGGATAAGGGATGGATTGATGTGTCACAATCCATGGTTTATTTACCTACCACTAAAAGAGAAGTGAAGTTTTTGGATGTGTTGGATAATGACGAAGGGTTTCCTCATCTGGCTATTGTAACCATCAAAAAGAGTCGTGTTCAGGTCTCTTGGTTGACTTCGGGTGAATGGGAAGTAGTTTCTGGAACAGTTAAAGTAGATGCTGTTCGTCAACTAGTGTAAGTTTACTATGCACATATATATTTACTCTTGTTAATTTCTTTTATTATTATTATTATTATTATTATTATTGCTATTATTAGGCATTTCACTTCTACTGAACGTTCGCCTTATGAACGTCATCTTTACAGTATTTCTTTAAAGGAAAAGTCATCCAAAGTATGTCTGACATGTCCAAGTGATCTCGAAGAACATGCTTATTATGTTGCTTCCTTTTCTCCCAAAGCCGGTTATTATATCTTGTATTATGAGGGACCTGGTATTCCAAACACGATTGTTAGAAAAGTAGATGATGTTTCTTTTGAATCTTTACTTGAAGATAACGTTGAATTGAAATCACTTTTGAATGATTATGATCTTCCAAAGATTCATATGAAGGAAATTAGCAGTGGTGGAGTTGGTAAGTGAGTTTATCATTTATATGTTGCTCATTTCCTTTTTTTTTTTTAAAAAAAAGAAATGACGGCTATGGAAGTCGTTCCACCTGATTTTGATGCCACTAAAAAATATCCTGTCTTGTTTCATGTTTATGGTGGACCTGGATCACAACTTGTTTCTTATCGGTTTGACCTAAGTTGGCAAACATTTGTAGCAAGTCAATTGGGTTATGTTGTTGTGACTGTAATGAAATACTATACTATATAGATACTAATTACATTAATATTGAATAGGTGGATGGTAGAGGCACAGGATTCAAAGGTAGAAAATATAGAGTGGGCGTTAGAGGCAGATTGGGTGAACTTGAAGTAATTGATCAAGTCAATGCCGGTAAACACTGGGCTCATCTGGATTATGTGGATGAATACCGTATGGCCATCTGGGGTTGGGTAAGTTTTTTTTTTTTTTTTTTTTTTTTTTAGATAGATTCATTTAATGAAAATCTAGTCTTATGGTGGTTATATGACCACTCGTGTTATTGAATCAAATGATGGTGTATTCTCTACCGGATTAGCCGTAGCACCTGTCACAGATTGGCGTTACTATGGTAAGCTGCAATCATTTAGGACGCGACTGTGTATTCATCCCTATGAAAAAAAAAAAAAAAAAAAAAAAAAAAAAAAACATAGATTCTGTTTATACTGAAAGATACATGATGACACCCGAATTGAATCCTGAAGGTTATGAACATAGTGCGGTGAATAATATGACTGGATTTAAAGATCACAAGTACTTGCTTATACATGGAACGGGGGATGATAATGGTAGACCAAATTACTTTTAATACGCCTTTCTAATAATTTTAGTTCATTTTCAACATAGTGCTGTCTTGGTAGATAAGCTCACAATGGCCGATATTCATGATTATCGTGTTCAGTTCTTTACGGATAGTAATCATGCTATCAGATACCATAATGCTAACAAGAATGTGTATTATTTATTAACCGATTTTCTTTTGGAAAGGTAATCACACTAAAAAAAAAAAAAGTGCTTTACTCAAAATTTGTTAGTTTTGGTGGACATGAGTACAGACATATCTACACAGAAATGAATGGCAAGTTTTCTGGTCCGTTACTTCATGAATAAAAATAAAGCGGAGTTTTTCAATTGTTCGGGCATTGTGTTACAGATAAAGTGGAGGGGGGGAGGATGTGCGAACAGACAGGTGCAGGGAATTATATAGAGCACCAAGAGTGAATCTGATGACACCCTCTTTTGAACTGAACAATATGGTAAGCAAAACAGAAGCCCGTTTTTTTTTAAGAAAGAGAGAAAGAAAGAGAAACGGATAATGGATGGATGAAATAACAGTATATCTTGTGTATATTTTTCTCAAAAAAAATATATTTATATATACACATTTCAAAAATGTCATGCCCATCGACATGAATTATGCAACCTCATTTCTCTTTTTTTTTTTTTTTTTTTTTTTTTTGACGATGAAATGCAATGAAAAGAATTATTAAAAATGAAAAAAAAAAAACACTATAGGCTGACGCATCTGTTACTATCAGAACTCGCAAGTTCCTTACCAACCGCTTGCTCCAACGTAAGCAAATGGTCGTTGATGTCATTCACCCTGGACTCGCCAACGTTTCCAAGGAAGAGCTCCGTGCCAAGATTGCCAAGATGTACAAGTCTGAAAAGGAAATTGTCTCTGTTTTCGGTTTCAAGACTCACTTTGGTGGTGGAAAGACCACTGGTTTTGCTTTGATCTATGATAACTTGGAAGCTTTGAAGAAGTTCGAACCCAAATACCGTCTTGTCCGCTACGGTCTTGCTGAAGCCCCCAAGGGTGGTCGTAAGCAACGCAAGGAAAAGAAGAACCGTGAGAAGAAGTTCCGTGGTGTCAAGAAGACCAAGAAGACCAGAAAGGAATAAATGCTTTTTTAATAAAAGATTATGCTCAACACTCACAACACACACACACACACACACACCCTCTTTTGAACAACGTAATGAGAGGAAATGTCTTAGCAAAATTCTTCTAGAAAAAAAAAAGAGTATATTTTGCTATTTTTTTTTTTTTATTATGTAAGTATGTAAACAGTGGGAAAAGTATAGAAGGAGAGAGTTTTTTATGCGGCCGGCGCACAGAATCCACAGATAAACTCTGAGAAAAACAGATCGTCATTCATTGGGGAGGAAAATGGAGATACAGGACAGGCTCTAGCTAACAACCTTCTTAATCTTTCATGAGAGCTTCGACAACCAGCTAATAATAAAAATAGTAATAAAAATGAATGTGAGTATTTTGTTGTCATTTTCTTCTTACCAATGGCGGCTCTTTCAAACCAAGCAGTAGCTTGACCTAAGTCGACTTCACAACCCAGTCCTTTTTCATAGCAATCGGCCAAATGATACTGTGCAGCAGAATGATCTTGTTCAGCAGCCGACAAGAATGTCCTAAAAGCCAATTCCATATTCTTTTCTATTCCCAAACCAGATTGTAAGTGAAGACCCAACTTGTCAAGAGCACGAGCATGATTTTGGGCTGCAGCTTGCTTGTACCAATAGACAGCCTTTTGATTGTCTTTTTGGGTGCCAATACCACTAGCATAGCAGAAACCAAGATTACATTGAGCCCAAGGGTTGCCTTGAGTAGCTGACTTGGTGTACCAGTAAACAGCACGAGAGGTTTCCTTTGGAACACCTAATCCCTCTTCATAACAAAATCCAAGCGAGTTTTGAGCTAATGCATTTCCTTGTTCAGCACTCTTTCGGAACCACTTGACAGCCTTGCGTTCGTTCTTCTCTACACCAATACCATTTCGGTAACAATAGCCAAGAGAAAGCTGAGCAGGAGCATGATTTTCTTTAGCACTGAGAGCGTACCAAAAGATAGATTCCTCTTCATTGACAGGAACACCAATTCCATTTTGATGGCAGTAACCCAAAGAATGGTAAGCAAAGATGTTTCCTCTCTCAGCCGAGCATCTATACCATTTGACAGCCTCTTCTTCATTCTTTGAAACACCAATGCCGTTTTGAAAGCAAAAACCAAGATTGTGTTGAGCTCTGGCATGACCTTGAACAGCAGCCTTTTGATACCAATAAGCCCCGCGTGCGTCATTTTTAATCACGCCAATTCCGTTTTGGTAACAATAGCCCAGATTACACTCAGCCCATGGGTAGCCTTGATCTGCCGATTTATGATACCAAAAAGTGGCCTGATAAAAGTCCTGTCTGACACCAATGCCATCTTCATAGCAATAACCAAGTGAATTCTGAGCAAAGGCATTTCCTTGTTCGGCCGAGAGACGATACCACTTGACGGCCTCCTGGACATTCTTTTCAACCCCGATTCCGTCCTCATAACAATAGCCGACATTGTAAATAGCAACCGTTTCACCCTGAGCAGCCGCAAGTTTGTACCAGCGCATAGCCTCTTTTTCGTCCTTTTCCACGCCAAACCCTTCACCGTAGCAATAACCGAGAATACCTTGACCACGAGCATTGCCTTGATCAGCGCTGGCCTTGTACCACCGGAAAGCGGCCTTCTCGTCTTTGTCCATCCCCACACCGTCATGGTAGCACACACCAAGTGCATATTGAGCCGACGGTTCCGCATCTACAGTAGCAGCCTGAACAATCCATTCGACCGCGTTCGGACACTCTTTCACTCTCTCTGTCCATTCTTCTGCCTCCACACGATTAATTCGAACACCTGGGCGTCCATATTTTCTCAAGAAGGCTAAGCGAGCCATAGCTAATCCGTCTCCTCTTCTGGCGGCCGATAAATAGCATGCTTCGGCCTTTACAAAATTTCTTGGTAAACCAAATCCGAATTCATAACAAAATCCAATCACTCCCTCAGCTTCTGGATGCTGATACTGGTGTGCTTTTCTATAGTGGTAGATGGCTCTTTTTTGGTTGATTGGAACATTTCTTCCAAAAAGATAACTGTTTCCCTTTTCGAAATGGTGCTGACCATCAGCAGATGGTGAAGTGGAATGACTGTGAGGCAACATACTGGAACTGTGTCTTATTTTGGATAAAAGCCTTTCTTTTGAGTAATGAATTATATTTGAGGAAGAAAGAAAAGACATCTTTTTTTTAAAAAAAAAAATGGAAATTTTCACTAAAAAGAAAACAAGAAACCCAAAAAAAAAAAAAAAGATAGGAGAGAAACAGCGGATTCAAAAATATCTTTTTTTTTTATTATTATTATTAAGGAGATATATCCCTCCCTCTTTATCATTATAAGCCTGTCTTTCGTTTATAATTCTTAAATGTAAAGCTCCCTTCAAAGCTCCTTAAAAAAAAAGTTATGTTTCAAATCAATAATTATCTATAACCAAAGCTGATAAATGATATATACATCATCACCGAAACAATTAAGTGCAGAACTTAACAATAAAATGGTTCAAATCCTAATTTCTCGAAAGTGACCAATGCAGTGAATAACGTTATATTTTAACAAGGGAAAATCTGTATAACTGTCAGTCTTGGCAACCCCCCCCCTCCCCTCTCGTTGTCAATTCAACCCACCAATTATATATTCTTCTACAATATTAGATCAAGCCTTTTAATATCATACGCGTAAATGATTGCATGTTTCTTTGGGGTTATCGTCTCACATCCGCTTAAAGTAGATCAAAACCCTTGTTTTCGTTAGCAAAAGAGATTCTTGAATTCTTTTTTTTTTTTTTTTTTTTTTTTTTTTTTTTTTTTTTACATGATTTGAAATCTTTTAATGTGAGACATGGATGCTTTCTCAATATACATCCATTTATTTCCCTCGAGAAATATAGAAGTAATGATGGCTTTCCAGTTGATCGTCGCAGTTTTAATGTGCGATATCTTTTCGAAAACAAAATGTCATTTGTTTTAAAAATGAAGTCATGACTTTTCGTTTGGTTGTTATTGTTATCTCTTGTCTTTTTATACGTTTTTGTCAAAATAATTACCCAAGAAAAGCAGTGTTATATTTTTTTTTTTAGAAAAAAAGTTTCGCAAAATTCAAAATATTAATGTCGTGCTTTTCGATTTAAATCTTGAAAGTGTGTGTGTGTGTGTGTAAAGAAAAATTGAAAATTGTTTAACAGGCAGATGGTGGCAAATAATGAAACCAATCTCACACCTAGAATCCTTTGGCATTTGTTTTTTGCATAAATGCAGGTACAAACATGCACAAATTCAATGCTTGCATTTACCAATAAGAAACTTTCCAATACAAATTAAGATGATATGAAAAAAAGTCTCCCCCCCCCTTTTTTTTTCTTCCTTTATAACACAATTACATTTTCACTTTGCAAGAAGAGTTAATGTCTTTCTTTAGCTTAAAAAGTATGAAACATTCGCACTGGGTAAGCGAAACATGTTGGCTATGCCGTCCATAGGACAATGCTATAAAAATTGCCTAAAGGTATCACCAAACACATGAATTGATATATTCACCAATTGATAGGACAAAGTATAGATGTCGCTTATATAAATATATATACATTTATTTGTATATGCGTAATGATTTGAATCATCACTTTCCTCAATGGATCTGTAACAATAAAACAGCAGGTCTTGTACACCATGTGGCTTAGTCTGAAAGAAATTAAACACAAATAGTATGCCTCTTTTTTCTTCTTCTTCTATTCACCAAGCCCGTTTAGACAATTGCCTACCTTAAAACACACAAATATATATATATATATACATTTACATTTCTGAATTGATGTTTGACATTCCCAACAAATTCATTGTTTCTTCAAGACTCTCTACTCTTGATTCACAAGACATTCTTCGCATTCTTCAGTTAGTACAATCGAAATGGGATGAAAACACACTGAGCAAACGTATGAGATGGTATCCGCAGACACCGATTGTATGTATTGGTATCTCTAACCCACAAGAACTTGAGCGAGTGATACACGACAATATACCTGTAATCCATATCCAGGAAGATTGTATAGCGCTGCAGCGAGTGCAGGAACGCCAGGATCGATACCAAAATTATATCAATAATCTATTGTGGATAGGAACAAGCTCTGCTTGGTATCTGGCTGGACACAGTATAAAAAGAGCAAAAATACTAGAAGCAGACCGGTGGATGATGGGTTTGTGTGGTGGTACTGCCTGTTTGAGTCTGTGGACATATTATGTTATACTTCGAATGAAGCAACATTACAGATTTTTAAAAGATAATGGGCGAGCTATTTTAATTAGAAAAGACGTAATACGTTCAAGAAGAAATACATTGATGCAAGTATTAATACCCTTTTGGGCCTTGGTTGGTTACTCGGTTGAAGCATTCAATAAAATTTAAATACCACGCATTGACAGTAATAAACCAAGATATGCTAAAAAAAAAAAAAAGGACACAAGGAAGTTCGATTGTGTGTTATATAAAACAAGAAAATGGGAAGAGGGTGGGGTTATGTTTGGTTTATGTTTGATTCTCATGTTTTGTGCCTTAGATTATGTTTGAGAGTAATTTTCTTCGTATTGTCCATCAAGTACATATTCCTTTTCTGGCATATACAAGGCGTAAATTAATTATGTGTTCTTTTTTATTGTAAAATTTAACAGAGGAAATGGGAATAATTTCAACTGAGACTAAAATCGAAACTTATTATTGGACATATTCAATAGAATTGCATATTTTGATATCCAACAAAAAATCAAATTTATTTTTTATCTTGGCATGGAAGCCTCTATTTGTTCTTGCACATACCTAGTAACTCAATAATATACGTATAGATATCTTAAGCCATAGCTTATAGTGCTAAAAAAAAAAAGAGACGTAAAGACGACCAAATGGTCATCTGCGGTCTTTCTTTATGCAATATTTTAAATGTTGTTTCAGTTAACTACACTTTCATTAAATTCTTTTGCTCTTAACATTAAACAAAGTCTGGAAAGTAACTATTAAAAAATGATAGCTTTGAAACAAATACTCTTTCTGTAAATACGGTTCATAATTAAACACGCGTAACACACTGCTAAAATCATGTTGACCTTAATTGACGTACTGACAAATACTTTGCCAAATGATGAAAAAAAAAATTGTAGAAAAAAAAAAAAAAAAAAAAAAAAACAAC
>JNDS01003662.1:0-20868 GCA_000697035.1 Rhizopus stolonifer B9770
CTTCAGGGCTTGGATTCTGTTGGTCTTGTTCAAAATAAGATTCAAGAACATACGTAGCTTTTTCCCAAATTGAAGCGAAACACCATTCAAGTATGCAGTATTGATTTTCACTACTTCATAGTTGGCTATTTGCTGAGCATATTTCATTTCTATTGGAGTGTACGAGCATATTTGACAATAGGTATCGCGATGTTTGTTTATAAGGTCCTTGCAAGTGTATCGGGGCTTCCATCCAACACCAGTAACTGAACTTTTAACTGTTATATTTAAAGGAGGTTTCATAATGAAAGAAAAGAGGGTTTGACAACAATTGTTGTTCAATTGTTGTAAATATGATTTTATCAGTGTGACTGATACATTAAAATCTCTTACTATGATCAAAATCATTTCTACTTCAACAAACACTTACTGCAAGTGTACACAGCAAGTGAATTAAACACTAAAAAAATAAAGCGCACATTGTCTATACAAAAGAATTGGAATAATCTAATTTTTTTTCCCACTTGTCTAAAATTATTTTGGCAATCTTCTTATGTCATACATTCAAAGTGTCCAATTTAAATTTATTAACCGTCTCATTTTAGGGTAAAATCCTGTATAAAAAATTGCTAGTCAGTATGCTTGAGCCAAGCAAAGAAGGAAAGAAAAAGAATTGTTGTATGGAGAAGTTGAATTATTATTAGTCTGAGAAATATCACGGTTAGCCGATTACCAGGGAGCCATTTACATATGGTGATTTTCTATTGAGAATTAATGTTATGTGCCTCTGTTATTGAAAACAAAAAACATTATGAAGAAATAAAAAGTCTCTCTTTTTTTTTTTATTCCTTTTTCTTTCAATTAAATCAAAATTACGCACGAGTCCTTTTCGAAACAAGACATAGGCATGTTATACAAATCATAACAGTTTTCAAGTATGTTTGCTCTTTGTCAAACGAGTTTTAACCCAATTCTTATAACCAGTATAAATATATTGTCAATCTCTAGGTGTGTTATATCCATGGCTTTACATAATGTTTCTAATGAAATCTGTGGCTATTTTAAAGCACAATGATCACATTTAAGGAGTCTTATCTACGTCACAGAAGGTTTTCGAAAGAAAATTATTAAGCTAATTAGTCAAAGTAAATGAATAGTATAATGCTGTTCAAACTATAAGCATATTTACCAATACCTTCCCACTAAGTTTATCTAATACACCTGATCTCATTATTTTACCAACTCCACAAATCGAAATTGAATATTATTAGAACAAAAATAATCAAAAATACCATGATGTCAAACGATGAGTTCAAGAGAAATGGTATATCTGCTGTAATGTTGAAACAACAAAGAGTATCCGAACCAATTGCTGTATCTTAAACAATATACGCATTTTGGATGAGGATGTTGATATATTATTAGCAGATACATTTGAATCAGTTTGCAATCCATACTCAATTTTGACAGAATCAACTAGAGCTAAATGGGTACATGTTCCAAGTATATCGTCGTAATAATGTTTTTGTTTCTGAAATGTCTGTTCGATAATGGTATCCAGTGAGCTGTACAATTTGGATGATTTTGAAAAAAAAAAAAAAAAAAAAAAAAAAAAAAAAAAAAAAAAAAAAAAAAAAAAAAACATCAATCATATTGAAGATATTAGTATATGAACAAATTCAGTCATCTGTCTTCTTTCAGCTAACGTTATTTCCTAATTTAGCACAATATGATTCTAACAAGCAAAAAGCATCAAAAGCTCCAACGTGAAGGGAAAAAAAAAAAAAAAGAAAAAGACATATAGTTGATACCAGAATATTCAATAATAACGTCCCTCACTGTGTTCCATTCATTCTCAAGATCGAAGACAAGTGGATAAAATCAATTTGGAAGCAAATAACAAAATAAGAAGTTGGCTATGCTTCAATGATCAGCGTAACCCATATGTGATATAAAGCGGTTTATTAGAACTTTTTTTTTAAAAAAATTGTTCATGATTTAAAGTGTGCTACCCAATGGAAGCCAAAGAAGTTTCTGTATAACTAGATGATCAACAGAAAGAGTTTTTTAAAAGAAGACTGGATTTAAGGGGGAAAAAACCTTTTATTGCTTTTCGATCAAGTGGTTTCAATAAGATATTTCACCGTGTTATTGATGACTCTTCATGATTCTGTCCTCATCGCAACATGTTAAAATCCAAACTTCTTATCTGATCATTTATGCAGGTCAACCCTCTTGGAACTTGATGTAATATGATGCGAATATACCAACATAATCCCTTTTCCATGTTGACATCCCACATACTGAGGTTGTGCAGATCCAGAACTTAGAAAGTATGGACCAATAAACCACCCTTAGATGTGACTGATGCGATCTGAGAGTCTGATCTGATACTGCCATGCACCATTACGAAGACGCTACGCCGCCGCCAAATGAGTTTGGATTTCAAGGTTCAGGTTGTACAGATAGGCCGCCCAATGTCCAGAACAACGACATGTATAGTTCACAAGGAACAAATACACGTCGCCCATACATCTAAAAAAAGAAGCTGTGATCATTAGTATTTTTGTGTTTCCCATAGTCAAAACCCGAGTTTTTACCTTTATCATGCGTCTGGAACCGCTTCCAACCTTTTGCCAAGAAAAAACCTCCCGCCACTTGAAAACGTTGCTTGATCAGCCATCATGAAGCATTCAATAGCAGAGCAAACACCAGGGGCACATCAGGCACACCATAAGATTGATAAATTCGTAACATACTTTCTAACTTTCACATCTAGCACCCACAGTAATGACATATAAACATGGTGAAAGCAACTACCCTGCTATACACAACATCCTATCATAGCAAATTCCGCAAAGACCAACCATACATAAACAACCAGGGGAACCAAATTTTAACATATTGAGATAAGAACTTAACCACAAAGAAGGCACCAATAACAAAGCAAAACAGAGCTCAAAGTCTTTCAAGATTTAATCAGCGTACAAACCATATGTTGAATATGGCTTTTTCTTCACCCTCCCAACCACCCACAGTATGCCTTACTGTCGTGAAGAAGTGATAAGTCTACCGACCCAGTAGAGACCTTTGACTATATGACAGCCAGTATCGATGAGCCAAGAGGCAACAGAGAAAGCTTTGATCGCTTGTTTGTGTGTACTATAGACAGCGACATAGGTAACGGGTTCATCAAAATGATAGCCCAAAAATTGATAACGATTGAGATGCTGAGGCATTTTTCTAGAGAGAAATAAAAAAAAGTGAGATAAATAATCCAGTCTCTTTTTGTTGAATGTTTACCAAAAGTAAATTTTGTAAAGAGAAAGGAAGTTGAATGTACGTACTCTTTTTGTAGCAGTTAATGACTGGAATGGTCATTTGACTATAAAGTATATCCAGAGGGATAAAGGAAAAAGTTAAACTAACAATATATCAAATGATTCATGGACAATCGAATTCTTTCAGGGGATGATAAGTATCTCAAAACTTTCTAAAATTTTTGACAAAAGAATTTTTTTCTACTTTAGTATTCACAACACTGAAATGCTATCATCAATTGCTTTGTCTCTATTTTTTCCACTCGTATAAGTATTTGTTTTGTTTTCGTTTGATTGCTTTTCTTTTCTGGATGCATGGGTACAAACTATTTGCATAAATATTCTTAAAGCGGAGACGAAGCACAGAGCACAGATCGAAAAAGACGGATGCATTTAAAATGTATAAATTGAGAATCAAATACGTCAAGCTCTAAATTAGTTAAAGTTTAAACCATATTCTTTATTATTTTATTTATAAAAAAAAAAAAAAAAAAAAAAAAAAGTATTCGTACCTGTTTCAGCTTATAAACCTAGTGAAATTCTTATATTGTTATATCTTTAGGCTACTTTATTGATAGTTTTTTTTTATACATTTCAAGAATCAAAAAGATCCCAATTTAATGCATTGTCTAAAAAAAGGGGCTGCTTATCTTTATATTGTGTCCTTATTCCGATTTTACCCATACAAAGACAAAAATAAAACCATTGCTTAAATTTATTGGAACTCATATTCGATTATTCCACTCCCTGTATTTAAGTTATCATAACTAGTACTCTATATAATGCAATTGTATCAAACATATACTTTATCAAGACCGTGTCATAATTCAATCATGACCAAGCCTTTGGTAACATAAATTCTTCTCTCTAGCATAAACAGCACGAAGAAAACAAATAATACAATATAACGGAAGTACCTAAAATACCTGAAATGGATATCAAGTAATTTCCACATGTTTCCGTTCCGGTTTCCTTTTTTGGGAGTGTGTATAGTATTGCTGACAGGACGTCCATTGATCATATTGCTTTTTCATGATGACCTAAAAAACAGAAACGAAATGAGATTATGTTTGGAAGTTCCCCTCTCTCCTTTTTTCAGATCTGCTATTAAAAAAGGAGGGGCATATTCTCGTACACAAAAAATTGCAAACTGAGCGTGTTTGACTATGGATAGTACCCTTTCCAAAGGGGATTATGGTAATTTGTGTCTAACATGATATCAAGCCCAAAACGGGGACAAATCGATTTTTCTTTAACCTTTCGTTGCAAATGATTGCAGAATTGAAGGGTGTGATTGGTCTTACAAATTGTGCGACGTAAATATCGACCAGAGAACACGTGTGTTTGCAACTGCCTTTCATGAGCGTTCTTGAGATGACAAAGTTGGTCAAGTGTTTATATAAATGTGTTTTTTCTGTTGTTAAGAAACCAGTTTCGCGAATAAGTACTTGTATATTCCTTTTCTTTCTCTTTCCGCATTTAAGTATAATGGACACAGACAAAATCTGCTCTTCTTTCTTAAAGAAAAAGCTTGTTTTCTGGTGATTACTTATTGTCTTTGAATTTATTATAGTATTGTTATTTTTATGAAGGCTAAAGTCGATGGTTATTTTATATTTATGCGCCTTTAGAAAAATTTTGATACACTTACCTTTAGATATACACAATGTAGATTTGTCATTTTTGTCTTGTGGTAAAATCAAACATAATCCCAATACTATCAACTTTTTCTTTTTTGTTCTTCATTGATACCAACAATGGTTACAAGATGGATGAATTTTAATGAAGCTACTTGAAATTACAGAAAAAAACTGTCTTTAAATGGGGCGCATGAATGTATAAATTAAGTCATCTATATCTTTTGAAACTCTTTGAAGAAATGAATAAAAGAATTACTGTGTTTTGTGTGTTGAAAAATATATTGAAGCAACTTGATACAATATGCTTTCTTTTTGGTCAATCAGATTTAGTCTAAGGTCTCTTTCCTTTCTTGAAACACAACATCAGTCATTTACTAACAAGAAGCTTGGAGTATGTTGCTATTCTGTTGTTGTTATTGACTGAAGAGAAGGCCCATAGCCCCTCAATAGAAACTGAGTCTTGGTATAAGTCATTAAGAATAGATCACCTACCGTTACTATATGAACTTTTTTTTTTTTGAATGGTGCTCTCTATGAATCCCTATAATAAATTTGTTGGATCAATTAGCAGTAATTTTGTGCTCCAAAACAATGAATTATGATCTGAATTTGACGATTACTACCTCCTAAGCTATACAAAGCATATTAATGGTTACAAACATCAAAGCAACAAATGATGCTAGATCTAACGATAATATGTATTGATATGGATTATAATAAAGAAATCTCATTGTGTCACGGTGAAGTCAATCAAGAGAGTACTAGTAAATTCTTACTATATCACAAGATCTCAATTTTTATCAAAAAAAAATAATACTATTGATGTTAACAAACAGTCATTGTATTCCAGATTCACTGTAAAACTAAAGCAAAATACATGAGTTTCCTTTAAGCTACAGGGTTCAATACCACATTCTATTTTCCCGTTTAAAAGTACATATTGTTCAATTTATCTTCTTGACAATTCCAACAATGATATATCTATTAATAATTTTTTTAGCTTTATGTGTAGCACCACAATAATCTTATTCTTCAAGTAAGAGAGACTATTCAAACAACTTTTGATATTTTATGTTTGGTGAGGTTATGAATAGAAGATCAATCCCTCTAATTGGATGCTATTAAAGCCACGCACTGTAAGTTGAAAAACGGTAAAAATGAAATAAGAAATCCGCGAAATATCACCAGAAGACGATGTATTACGACAAAGAGATATTTTGATCATGGTGATCCAATAGACGAGTTTCTTTTCTTTTCAAAAAAGGAAATAAATGGCCACGTATTCAATCTCCATTGCAAGTTACACAAAACTCTCTTTAGTAGGCGTGGACCCATTCCCTTTTTATCATCTTTTTTGTTTTTTTTTTTTTTTTGGTTATGTCAGATAGTGGTCTTGTCAAGTTTTTAAATTCGCCTTATTTCGGTATTGGCTCCTTCTTGTTCTTTCAACAGTTATCCAAGTTTTTATCACTCGATAACCATGTACAGTCTCTTCGAGCCTTCTATCTCTTTGCACAGGCCACTATTTTCCTTCTTCACTTGTACCTGATTCAACTTATCAAAAAAAAGAATGGTAAAAAAAAAATTCTTTGAAACTATATTCTAATATCATAGACCAAACCATTTTGAAATATGTCGAACCTGCTACTCAAAGTTGGGATGGAACTGAAACTGCCGACCAATTGGTCAACACAACTATTTCAGGTAAAAAAAAAAAAAGGCGAAAAAAGTACTAATGAACCGAATGTATAGAATACGATGTGAATGAAGTCAAGAAGGCAGCTAAACAATCACTTATTGGTATTGCAGTAACGGCTGTTATCCATATCAAGTTTGGTTATATTCAACCTCTCTTGGTTCAGTCCATTCTCGGTTTCAAGACCTTTTTGACTACCAAGGAAGCACGTATTCATTTCTGGAGTGCCCAAGCCACAGGTGACTTGAGACGTCCATTTAGAATTGAAGCCCCCTTTGGTATGGTGAGCGAAAAGAAACAACCCAAGATTGATAAGGGATCGATCAAAAAGGCAGAAAAGGCTTTAAAGGCAGAATAAAAAAAAAATTTATTAACTTTCGACACTTTTTTCTTGAAAAAAGACGATTTTACTACTTTTTAATCGATCGATTGCTTTACCGATATTTTCGATATGCATCTCTAGTGGTATGGTATCAGGCACCAGAATGGGAGCAACTACTTGAGTCCTCAACTCTTCGAGATCCATCTGAAAGGATTCCATCTTGTTCAACATCAACATGAGCTGTTGTGCAGCCTTGGCTCGCTCGGTGTCAAAATTGACCAACAAATCGAGATTGTCTTGGACGAGCCTTCGACGGATGCCTTTACTCGTCACCTTGTTGACCAGATCTGCCAACACATTGGGTCGCTCACTTATCTGATGCGTCTTTTCCTGTAGGGTGATCTCATGGATCGCATAAAGATCCTGTTCGAGCAAATAGAGTGAGGTCTGTGCCTTTTCGATGGCCAGGATCAGCCGCTTGGATTCGGTTTCGACCAGACCCATGGCCTTTTCATACAACACCCTGAGTTCTTGTCGACTGGACTTTTTGCGCTCGACTTCGGATAGTTTTCGAAAAGTAAAAGTGTTGTAAGTGATCAAATTATCAATCACACCACGTGTTTGTGCCTGAAGACTCTGGAGGTCTCTGCCAAACTGTCGTGAGCGCCCAATATATTCACCCAGCTTTGTCTCTAGAAGATCAGAGCTGATCAGTCGCGAGTGTTTTACCATTGCCTGAAGATCTCGGGTCGCCAGCTCAACTCGTTTCAGCTCCAGGGCCGAGATCGTGTCAGCTGGGGGACGCGAGAGCATGTTATCGTAGAGTGATTCTTGAAGCTTAACAAAATGGGTGAAATCGGGGATTGTTGATGAATAATCTTTACAGAGTGGTAGGTAGGTGCCTACCAACGGAATAGGACAGACCGTATCCAAAATGAGTTCTTGTCCAAATTTATAGGCGTGACTCAAAAGCCATACGAATAATACACCTGCAGTCAAAAAAGTAATGACTGGTTTTAGATAGGAAAGTGCACCGACAAATACATCTAAATAATGTTTAAATAAGCTTCTCTTGTGTTCCTTTATAATATACCACAAGTAAAACCAAGAATGGGGTTAAAAACTTTCTGATGACTAGTTTCATAGAGAGATGAAGACTGAAATGTGGCTAATTGTTCAAACCCTTCTTCTCCAACAGAGTAATTACTTACTCTCATCGCCTTGCGTCTTTTGGTCATTTCGTAATGAAAGAAAAGAGTTATTGGTTTCCTTAAAACCGGAATTTTAAATGTGCATAAAGTTTTTTGTGTGTAAGTCGAGTAGTGTACAATGTGCATTATTATTGTTATGTTGACAAATCAAATGATTAATTATGATAAAATGGAGAAGAGGAAGGGATTTTAATTATCGGAAACGTAAGTAAAGATTAATCTAATAATAGTTAGAAAAAATTGCCGTTGTAGACTTACCAAAAGTGCAACCACCAGAATAAGACAGAGCACAGCAGGACCCCAAAGATCATCATATCTTCCCACCGAGCGATTACCAATCATCCTAAACAGACATGAGTTAAATTCTATATAAATTACTTACGATGCACGTGTTTCAAATCGATAGAGAGCATATATAGCCACTGCCGAAGCAATACCCATAAAGGCTCCACCTACAATACGAGAGACGTTATCACCAAAATTAAGTAAATTCAAAGCGACGGTCAATAAGAGAGCACAAAACTGAAGCCAAGAAAGAAAGGTTCGTTCATTTGAAAAGAAAATTTTTGGATCCAGCTTGACCTTGGTCACCTTCTGGGGTTGTGCTTCCAGATCCCCCAAGGTCTTTCTTGATAATAAGTGTCCTTTACTGTCTGTGTCCAGATGATAGAACGGCTGGCTGTGTTCAATATGAAGTGTGGATGGGTTTTGTGACAACAGAGGCTGTGAGGCCGAAGAGAGTTCGATCGCATAAGCGTCGTTCTTGATTGCCTTGGGGGGTTCAGTACCGCTTCTTCTCTGCATGACAGGCTCAGAGCGTTCGGATCGTCTATAGTGACCATCAATCAACGGTTTGAAGCTACGAGAACGAGAGAGCCCTTGGTTTTCTTTACGAGGCTTTCGGATATCTGAACGAAGCTCAGTGAGCCACCAGGGCACGAGCGGTAGTTGCTTTTTGTAAAAATGGCTGACACCGTGCAAAAACTTGGAGAAGCGAGGGACTTCATGTACCAGATGACTTTCGACGAGAGAGACGAGCCAGGCTGGTAGTGTGGGACTCGTTTTCAATTCGAGTACGGCGTAAGGGAAGCGTAGGATATCGTTTTTAGGTAAATAGTCAAAGGGAAAATCAATATCCATGTCAGGTCGACGCCAATTGCCTTGGCAAGGGTCTTCGCGAACAAAAGCCAGCTCGGTATCTAGTGTGATTTGTGTGTTGGGTAGTCGAAAGGCTGTGCGGTGATAAAAGACACGAAGGATGGGCTCGAGTACTTTGTGTTCGATGGATGTTTGTATGCTGATGGCTGTTGGATCTTGTGTAGTGTGCTGACCTGAAATAAATCCGTTGACATTTTGTTCTGACAGCTGGTATCTTTCTTTATCTAATCTCTCTTCTCTGTGCGTTTCCTTCTCTACAAATATATCAGAAGAAGAGGCACCATACCTAACAAATATAAATAATTGGTTATAGATGTATTACTTACCATTTAAATCGAATGGATTCCGCCAATTCATCTCTCTGCAAACATCCAGTGTACAAATCGAAATCAGAATTATCCAAATAAACAGTAGAGACTGCAGCATCCGACGTTTCAAATTTCTTTGCGGTGTTGTAAATATACACAGGCAAGTGAAGCATAAGAATAGATTTAACTTCTGTTACATTGTCTGGGTGAATCCAAAAGGTGCAAGTTTCTTCTCCAGCACCACAACTCTCTGTCAAACTTGTTTTCCCCTTATTTCTACACATGTCTTGTAAGGCGGATAGATAGACCAGAGCCACGTCAAATCGCTGCTTATCCAACGGTTTCTCTCTCAGTTTTTCAACAAATGTATCTTGGAGTGAGAATCCGGTAGTACGATCATGTTTTTTTAATAGCTTTTGTATTGCCCTGTAATTTGTACGAGTGAATCTGGCGAGGTCATTGATATCAAACAAGATATCAGTCAACGCCTCTTCCATGGCATTATAAATAGCCTCTGATGCATTCTGGATCGTACGTTCACAATAAATAATTCTGGCATCCACCTCAGCTAATTTCGCACTTGTAAAATCGTACACTTTTGATAACTCATTATCCAATAATCGAGTGAATTCTAACTCGTCTATATCTGTCCATGAATTGGATAATCTATTCTTGAGTTCTTGGTTGAGTCTATCATAAGAAATATAAGAAAGTCTCCAGGGAGGGAATATGTTTTCTTGAAATTCAGCAGCAAACTTCATTTTCTTTATTTTTTAAAAATAGAAAGGAAAAAAAAGCTCGTTTTCTTGTTGTACAAATGATCCTTTTTTTAGATGAAAAAAATAGGTAATACAAATGACTTGTTTAATTTAGAGGATGTTGGGTTGGGTGGCTCATACGCAGTCCAAAGTTAATCAACAAGGCCAATATAAACACAAAGCAAAGGCCCGCCGGTCCATAAATATCATCATAACGATATTCATCACGGAAACGAATCTGCCAAGCTCGGTATTGGAACCGAAGCAAAGCATAACTTGCGACGGCCATAGCAATAAAGATAAAGAACGTTCCGCTCTGACGCGAAACCTGATCACCGAAATTAAGCAAGCTCAATGCCAAGGTGAGCAAAAGTGCACAAAAAGTAAGCCAAGACATCAAGATACGTTCGTTGCCCAAAAAAAGCTTGGGTTCGATGCGTTTGCTAAGCTTCTCTGGTAAAGGGCTCTGGGTAAGCTTGGCAGTCAGCCATCTGAATAGATGCATTTCAGCATCCGTCTTGAATACCGGCCCGTTCTCTGTCTGTCCAAAGGGATATTGGAACCTCTCTTTGATACGGCTTAGTAGCGATTGAGTCGTTGGTTTGTCTATGGGAATCGAGTGGGTGGGTATCTTTTGGTGAAGCCACCAGGGCAATAGCGGAGGTTGAAAAAGAAGCATCATACCGTGTAAATACTCTTCAAAGTAAGGTACCTCGTTGACAAGATGACTATGCTCAGTGAATTCTGTCAGCCATTCTGGTATCTTTTCTGTTATCTGAAGTAAAAGTATACTATAGGGGAAATATTCTTGTCGTCCTTCGCTGGAAAAGCGCAGATTGGTCTTGAGTGTCAAGAGACATCCAGGGTCTGCGCTGTAGAGCGTGCCTTGATAGTCACATGACAAAAGAGGTTTGGTATATTGCATCCAGTCTACATTTTGGTCCTTGTGTGCAAGATGAGAGGGTTTACTGACCATATAATGCGCCACCTGTTTTTCTTTACATGTTTTGCGTTCAAACATCATGACATTTTCTTGTCTAAATCAAGTTAGTAAATGAAGAAAGTCACATCCCTCTCCCCTTACAAGGTCGTTCTGAGCAATTCGCCATTTTTTTGAAGTAAATTAGTGTAGTGTCTAAAATCAGACTGGTCATAATACACAGAATGTGTGGCTTTGGTGTGCGTTTTTGGTAAATGAAAGAGCAAGACAGCCTCTAGCTCCTTGAGTTGATCTGGATGTATCCAATAAGTGATTTGGTGATAGGCCATATTTTGGTCCACTTGACGCAAGCCTATGAATCGATGCTGAAGTGTGAATTCTGTCCATTTGTTGTGCTTTTTCAAAATCTTTTGAAAGCCCAGAGTATTCAAGTGAATGAAATCCACTAGAAGCTGTGTTTCATGAGGACCTCTGGGTTCTTTTTCTTTTGTATCAATAAATCGACTGATGCTTTCCATTTCCTTGTCTATTCGATGTGTGAACTCCATTTCGTCTTCAAAGGTCCAGATAGGCTGTTTTAATAGTTTTTTGAATGAATCATATTGAATGTATTCTTGTTTCCAAGGCGAGTAAAGATGTTCTGATAAGTAAAGTCCAAATTTCATAATTTTATGAAAGAAGAACGTTTTATTTGCAGATCACTTATGCTTAAGTGAAAAAAACCCCTTGATTTTATCCAATAAATGCATTAAAACAATTTGAAAGGGGGGTGTTTTGATATTTTATTTTGCAGGTTCTTTATAACTAGTATTCAAGGTGTTGAAACGAAGATAAAAGTTAACTATTAATGCCGTGACGAGTAAAATACACAAGATAGTGGGTCCCCAGATATCGTCATAACGCATCATATTACGATGTGTACGAAGCTGATAGGATCTGATTTGGTATCGAAAGAGTGCATATCTAGAAAGGGTCAGCTTAACGCTTTTTTTAAATATTATCTTACAAGCAGAGTATAGCACCGATCAGAATAAAAGTAGCACCAATCCCTCGTGAGATCATATCACCGTGATTCAACAAATTCAGAGCGACTGTCATCAAAAGAGCACAGAATTGAAGCCAGGAAATAAAAGTACGTTCATTAGCAAAGAAAGTCTTTGGTTCAATCTTTTTGACTAATCCACTGCGCACACGAGGCAACACCGATTCTTCCTCTTCTTTTTTCTTCTTTCTCAAAAAGGATCCAGCCCAGATACGTGAGCCCAAGTTCTTTTTTTCTTGATTTAGCTTTTTTCTGAATGAGCCTGTGACTGTAAACAGGTCGACTAAGCTCTTGGTTTTGGGTATCTTTTTTGCTTCCATCTCCCTTTCGTACATTTGCAGCAGCGAATGACGATGACGCCCATTGACGAGCGGTCTAAAACTCTGTGATCGCGAGAGACCAATGTTAGCCATCGGCTTCCTTCGAATATCCTTGTCAAAGTCTTGTATCCAGTAAGGTTCAACCGGGACCTTGTCCTTAAAGAGCATGGCCGCACCGTGAATGTATTTCGAAAACCTGGGGACTTCATACACTAGATGTGAGTCAAGTAAGGCCGTCAACCAAGCAGGTGATTCCTGGCCTAAATGAGTCTGAAGCTTTGTTTCCAAAATGGCGTAAGGAAACCTCAAGATGTCTTGTTCTGCTACCTGTTGAAAGGGGTAATCGATGCCCACATCCTTGCGCCTCCAATCCTCTCCTGTTTGGTTCTTCTCGCGAATAAAGGTCAGGTTAGCATCCAAACTGATTCTGAGTCGTTGATCACCCGGTAACTGAAAGGCAGTACGATTGTAAAACACGCGGCACATGGGCTTGAGGGCCTTGTCTTTGACTGAGGATTGAATACCCGAGGCCACAAAATGGTTTTGGTCTAGGACCTCTTGGCTTCGAGGCTTTCCGTTGGCCTTGATTCGCATGTCTTGTACCAGATGGTCGGCAGTGTATCTGGCGGCCAGATAGTCGTTTACCAACTCTTGCTTGATTCTAAAACGGTCCTTGACAGACTTACCCTCGAGCCAGGCGGCCTTGTGTGTCTTACGTTCGACGTAAATGTCCTCTTGGTTATCACCGTACCAGCGCAGTCGGATGGCTTCTGCGCCGGCTTCACGCTCTAGTCTGGCTGTGTAGAGATCGAGTGATTCGTTGTCAAAATAAACACTGGATACGGCCATGTCTGATTCATGGTAATCCTTGGTCCGGTTATAGACATGCACAGGAAGATGAAAGAGAATGATAGACTTGACCTCGGTAATGTTGTCTGGATGCACCCAGTATTTAGCAGTGGCTCTCTCAAACGCAGTCTGATCGACAGCCGTGACGGGCTGACGGGTGTTTCCGTGCAACTGACAGGTGTCGTGCAGCTCTGAAATCTTGACAACCAAGACATCAAACTGGAGCGAGAGTCTATCTAGGGACCATTGAGAGAAAATCTGGTTGCGAAAGGCAGGGTCCAAACGCATAAGGGTGTAGCGGTCGTGCTTCTTGATGAGCTTTTGGAATCCAGTAGCGTTGATCTGTAAAAACTTGGCTAGGTCATTGCAGTCAAAGAGAACCTCGGTTAGTTTGTCAGCTTCTATATCATAACTCTCTTTAGCCAAGGGGTCTTGCATTAACTGATAAATGATGGCCTCAGACTGAAGGCAGCGCTGACTGAGATCACCCAGTCCCTTTTCAATAAACTGGTGAACTTTGATCAGTTCAGCTTCTAACTTTTTGGAAAATTCAGACTCGTCTGTCTGGTTCCATGTGTGGTCTAGTTGGCGTCTTTTCATTTCTAACTTGAGATCTGTGTACTGAAGATAACATTCGAGCCATGGTGGATATATTCTGCTGGTCAAGTGTTCACCGAATTTCATATCAAATATTACAAGAAAGAAAGAAAGAGAAGAATTCAAATATTCTTTAGTGTTTTGTTTCTGATTGTCATTTAAACTGAACCTGTAAAATGTGTAATATTCCGAATAGAAACAATGTAGTTTATTGGCTAGTCAAAATACGCATCATTTCATCCAATTGATCGTCTACAGACAACTCATCTCCAGGATGGCTGTCTTGCATCATCTTTAATAAATGGGGTAAACTCATCTCGTCTGAGTAATAAATATCCGTTGTCTCACGGTCTGTTTGTCTCTTGGGCGATCGTTTAGGAATTGGTGGAGGTGCAATCTCATCCTCGAGGTGTTCGTATTCATTGTTCTGGTTGGGTGCAAAGAAACTCTTGCGATTTCCTTGTTTTTTTACAATACCCCACACCACTGAGCCATCACTCATCTCTCTTAATTCAACCCCCTCCAAGTACTTGTCTTCTGTTGGCATTAATTCTGTTTCATCCATACTCTGCAACTGCCAACCTTTATCTTGTCTATCTACTCGCTTACGAACAGAGGTTTGTCTTACAATCTTGGTGGCTGTCACATATTCTTTAGGTACTTCGGGTACCTTTTCCTCTTCCTCTTCCTCCTCTTCTTCCTTCTTTTCTTCCTTCTTTTCTTCTGGTTTCAAAACATCGTGCAATGAATCGGGTTGTACATAGATAATCGTTCTTCTCAACACTTTAGCTCGATTGGTACTATCATTCATATTCACAATCTTTGTATTCTTCTTGTGTCCAGCTGCTTTGGCCATAAGCTGAGAGATCAGTCGAGTTGCATTCGGCTTTTCTTCTTTGACTAGCTCCTTCTTTTCTTCCTTAATCGGCTCTTTTTTTTGTTCATGTTCCAATACTGCCATCGCAGCACGAGACATACCGGGCGTACTCACCGGTCGTGACTGACTCAGGTTGCGCACTAGTCCCTTAAAGGAAGCAGAGGTGGTCTTGCTTCGACTGACCTGTCTCAGACTACCAAACAAACTTCTCTTAGGAGACTTGAGTGGTTCTTCTTGAATGGTCTCAAACGCAGGCTTGATAGGCGAATTCTTTTTGGATTCAATACTCGCATTTGAACGAGATCGTCGGATGGAACGCGGAGGAGGAGGCGATAGACTGGCAATTGACGTTGATTTCTTGAGTGTCTCTTGAATACTATTGAGTGAGGGAGAACGCATCAATTGACTACGAACAGAAGGGGAGCGAATCAAGGGTGTATTGGCTGGTTTGAGATCAGGCACATCATCATCAATTTCTATATATTTTCCTGAATTCAGTTTCTTTATAAAAAAAAGTATTTTTTTTTTTACCTAATTTCTCACTTGATTCTTTATTAGAGATTGTACTGTGTACAGATAAAGGTCTATGATTAAAAGGTGTAGATTGTGATTTGATAGGCAAAGTATGTGGTATTAAAAGCGATTCTGAACTTTCACAACGTTTTTGTAATAAAATCTCCAACTGTCTTTCGTCTTCTTCTGTCATGACAATCCGACTCGAATGAGATTGAACCATCGATAGTCTATTGTCGTGTAAATCTTGTGCAAACAAAGAAAGATCGAAATTTTTAGCAACCTCTTTCTTTGGCTTCACCTTCTTGTTCTTTTGTGGGGAAATGCCTGCAGAAAAATCTTGGAAAAAATAATTTTCTTCTTCTTCAGAATCCGGTTCATAGAGTTGTCTTTCTGTTGTTATTTCTGGTTCGTTTTCCTAAATATCTGTCAATTCATTGAATTTTTTTTTTTTGTCTATTTTTACCTTTTTCGTTTCACGTTTATTGGGTCTCCCTCGATGTTTTCCACCAAAGAGACCATTTGAGTATCTGTTCTGGTTCTTTTCATGTCTCCAAGCTGCTAATTGTTCATAATATTGTGCACTGTCCATCAAGGGCGATGGGCTACTTTCGATGGGTATGTCTGTGTTGAGGTGGGGCAAGATGGTGGAAGAACGAAAGTCATGAGCAAGTGGAATGTCGTCTAGTCGGTATTCTTTTACGTCGGCTACTATTTCTTGAACTACTTGTTCTTGTTGTCTTTTCTTTTTACTCTTGAACATTACAACAACAACAACAACAAAAAAAAAAAAAGAAGGGAAGGGAAAAAGGCAAAAAAAAAAACTCTTTTGAAAATAGATTGGTTACAGTTACACGAGCTTAAAATTAGTGTTGTAGAATGGTTTGCAGAAATTTGGGAGATAATTTCAAGTGCGTGTGCGTGTGTGTGTGTGGGTTTGTTTTAGAACAATAATCCCGTTGTCATGGACGATGTGTGATGAACGAAGCACTTAATTTAAAACAATGTTACACTTGGAGGGGAGAGAAAAGTCTATTTTGCTCCTTATTCGGAGACAATGAAACCAGCTTTAAATAAATCACGATTTTCAGATTTGTTTTGTGTTTATGTCTCTTTATGATTCTGAAGATGTTATTGACTTGGAGCAGTCTTTTACCTTTTTTCATAGTGTAGATGATGACGACTGGGGATTCTTGCGTTGTCAACTGGTGACACCTACCACCTCTGTTAGTGATGAAAGTATATTACTGTTTCAGAAGATAAAAGATGGTCAAGAAGATGAGTATTTTGATCTTGAGTCCAGTAATTTAAACGATTTTCTCGAAACACAGTCTGTTTTGATGGAAGATTATTCTGAAAAGTAAAAAAAAAAAAAAAAAAAAAAAAATCCGAGTGTTTCATAATCAAATATTGAACAAAATAAGTAGTCTACCTGATAAAGTCCGGAGTATTCTGACTAGACGACGTCTGGAACACAAGCACTATTCTTTTGAACCCAGCGAACCTGTCAGTCCTCAAAAGATTGAACATGATTCCACAGTAAGAAACATTTTTTGGCTGGTAATAATAATAAGATCTTCCCTGTAGATAGCTGTGACTCAATCTGCGAGACAATTATTAGCTTCTATTAAAGAACGAAGAAAAAATTCACTTTTAAATGAAAGACTTCATATACTTAAGAAAAATCTTAGTTCCCAAAGAAATCTCGTTCACTGTCACTTTACTAGAAAAGATAGGTCCAGACTACCACAGCCTATTATTACTTACAAATAAACTTTTTTTCTGGAGTTTCAAAAGTGCAGTTGACCGGTCAGGGGATAAAAGGGAAAAGGGGAAAAAAGAGAAAGCGAGAGCAGAAATCTAGAGTTGTTTCAGTTAGAAAACAATGTGAGGTTGTTTGACGTTACCCGGAAGCGCAGTTGATTTGATTGCCCTTCTGTGTAACTCTTAGTCCTTCTTTTAATAGACGTTTTGCCTATTTTTTTTTTCTTTTTTTTCTTTCTTCTTAAATAAATATATCGTCATGGAAAGGTCTTTTAGTGCAACAGCTTCAAACAGTAGTCATACCCCACCATTTAATTTACCACAAACCACATTTGGTGTTCGATACAATAATGATGGCTCACCTGTCGACTTTCTTTATGACTCTATAAACACAACTGAAAATGCCACAACAGCCACAAGTACACCCACATATACAGCCACAAATAATCACCAAACGCCTTCTGTAAGTTTCTCTTTAAAAAAAAAAGAAAAAAAAAAAAAACTAATTTCGTTGCACAAACACAAAAAAAAGACCACTTCTTCATCCAGTTTAGATACTGATTATGTTCAAAACATGAAGAATGAACTAGAGCACACAAAACAACTATTAAGGCAATACCAGCATAGAACAGAACAACTGGTGGAGTTGGTCACAAAACAAACACAAAAAATTGCTGATTTACGTGAAGAGCTTAAAATAGCTCAGGAAAAAGCACCGGAATAAACTACATAAACCACATATACTCACACACGCACACACACACACACACGCACGCACACAAACACGCGCACATATTTATAAACATACAAACACACACTTTTTTTTTTTGGGTAGTTTTTTTTCTAAAAATAAAAACATTTTCATGCCAAAAAAGAAATTGATTGCAACTTACCCGTACAGCTCTTTGGCCAATCATGAGCATTCTTTCTTTTTGTTCATTTTATCGCCGCAACACATAGAAACGGGTAATTGAGGCTCAGAAAGTCATCTGCAGATGTACTATCGAGATCAAAAAAGAAGGAAAGAAAAGGAACGCGCAATCCTTGAAATTTTCTTTTTTATTGTTCTTAGGGTATCATGGCATTAGGAGTACTACTTCGCCTTCGTTTTAATGCATCGTGATGAGGGGAAGTACTATGTACGATATTTGAGGAAGAAGCTAAAGAGGTAAAAGAAGGTCTCTTTTTAGTATCTGGACTTGTGATAGAAGCCAGACCGGAATCAACAAAGCCACTGGTAGATGCAGGTCTTTTTCTGTGTATTCTTTGATTCTTCCAACATTCTACTTGTAACTCATAATATTTCACTTGATTAGAGAGTCCATAAGGATTCGGATCGTTTTCATCTACAATATGTTCCGTCATGCTTGTAATACGCGCTACAATCCATTCCGAACTGGCTGTCGTAAGCTCAAATGCACCTTCAGGTGATAGAAAGTAATAAGGTGATCCAATGTTGAACGCCGCCCAAGGTTTTCCTCCTGAACTGCGTGTCGGCAAGAATAAGGCGACATCTCCCACTTTAAAACTATGGATTTTTTTTTAGTTCCTTTTTTTTTTAAAAAAAAAAAGTGCTTACTTTCTAAAAGAAATCTTTTCACTCAGTTTAGCTGCCAATCTCGTATTCTTGTCTATTTTACATTGAATCAATGTCTTTTTTTTTTAAAAAAAAAAAAAACATCAAACAAACCTTTTAGTTCTCTTTGTTCTTTTTTATAGTGTTTTGCTTGTTCTATGATTTCTTTAATGCGCTTATGAAGTCTTTGCGTAATATTCTTAAAGTCAATAGAAGACGCCAGCTGAAGGATCTCATTCCACATGACTGCATCTTCTTCACTCGGCGTGACCTTTCTTGAGAGTATACTGAGTTCATCTTCATCCGCTGATATCTGAAACTGGTTGATAAACTCATACAGAATCATCTTACGAAACTCCTCTAGTTTCTCTGCCATCCCAATCGCAATCGGTCTCCACTCTTGGTGCGCTTCCAATAGCTCGTGGTATTTTTGGCTGACGTCAGCCGCCTCTTGTTCCAAATTCTCGTAGTTTTCCTGGTTCAGATTAGCTTGAGCCGTGAACTGATCCAGATTATGTTGAAAGATACGAATGACGGGCTCCAAGTCGCTTTGGTCCTTAATATTCCCACCTTCACCCATGTATCGAGACAGTAGCCCAGAAATGGCCACTTTCACCTTGACTTGTTCTTCCTTCATCTTTTGTACTTCTTCGTGCTTTGTTAACCAGTCCTCTTGTGCGCGGTTGACCATCAGTCGAGTTTGTTGTTGCAGTGCTTTGATTTCATCGCGCGCCCTTTCGCTTTCGGTCATCTCGAGCTGCAGTTCCTCTAATCGTTCTTCATTTCGGCTTCGTTCTTCCTCTAGTCTCTGATTGACTGACTCTAGATCTTTGCGTAGTGAGTCGACTAGTGTTTCTAACTCTTGTTTTTCATTTTCAACTCTCTCCAAGCTATCATGGTCTACGCTCTTTTCTCTGAGTTCTCTCAGGGCTCTTGTTTCTTCCTCAAGTGCTTGTTCTAATTCTTTCAACTAGTGATATATTAGTTTCTAACCAATTTTTTTTTTTTTTTTTTTTTTTTTTTTTTTTTACCTTTCCCTGCCAATCCCCTTCAATATCTGCAATACGAATATCAGCCAAATTGTCCTTGATCTTGGCTTCATTCAGCAACTATAAAAAAAATATTAGATATGCCCTAATGGTGTTGTATTTTACACTTTGTCTATTGTGTTCATAAGCCTGTCTTTCATCTTCTAACAATTGTTCTAATTCTTGTATCTGAAGTCTTTGATCTTCTTTTTCATGATCACTTTCCATCTTTTCTTTATTCATCTAGAGTAAAAAAGAAAGAAAAATTAGTACCTACTACCCTTAGGACTTGTTATTACCTTTTCTATTGTTTCTTTCAAATCATCCACTTGTCTTTTGTATTGATCCTCATTACGAACAAAAGAATAAGATTGACTGTTGTTTTCGAGTTGACGTTCCAACATTTGAATCCTTGCTTCGTATGCCTAAGCAAGTTAGTAAAAAATACGTCATCTATTCATTACCCTTCTTTCATCATAGGTTAACTGACTGTCTTCCTGATCCTTTTTGATTGCATTTTTCATTCTAGATGAATCTATACTATTAGGAAAGACTACACTTGTTAGTTTATTGTATTTTTTTCTATCAAACTTTACAATCTGCTTCTATGCACTTTAGGAAATCAATTTTGATAGTGTCTAATTGTTGATACATGACCTTGATTATGCTATTAAATTTCTCGTCTTCATTTGTTTGTTTTGTGATCAATCTACGTATGGATGTGCTACGTATAGGCGTGCTACGTAAGGATGTGTTGGTGGATTGCCCGTAGGCTTGCCCCAAAAGAGAAATAAAATCTACATCATGGATTAGTAACAAAAAACCAATACACACACAATGAATTACCAGTGATATCCTTCTTTTGAAGTGGTGTCTCTTGTATTGATAAAGGCTGGGTAGGAGTTGTGATTTCAAATTGAGGACAGTATTCATCCAAATCTAATTAAAAAAAAAAAAAAAAAAAAAAAAA
>JNDS01003664.1:0-14009 GCA_000697035.1 Rhizopus stolonifer B9770
ACTAATTAAAAAAAAAAAAAAAAAAAAAAAGATGATGAGTTTCTCCCTCTGTTGAACCATCATTATCGTTTTTACTTGGTTTAAAGGGAAGCATCTTTAAAACCTTTTGATCAAAGAAATTTCTCTTTTTTAGTTCTTCTTGTTTGTATTTTGTCATTAAATCAGATAACAAGAGACCATGTTCTGATACCAACTGAACATATTCTCTTCTACGAACGATTTCAATCATCAAAGCACCCTATACCCTTTTCAGCTACAGTTATCCATTAAAAAAACTTACATAACCAAACAGGATATCCCTCACACTTTCTAAGTCACGCTGAGCGTATTTTGTTTTAAACTGATCCAAGCATTCTTTTGCTTCCTTTAGCCTAGGTTCCACAGAGGCAATCTCACTTTGTATTTGCGAAACAGCGTTCATGTACTTTATCAGTTCTTGTATCGAATTTCTCTTGGAGATGGCCAAGGTCGTTACCTTTTGTCTTATGGCGAGTTCATAACTTGCCAATTGAGGAAGGTAATTCTGCACCTGGTATTCTGCCAGATGATGAAAGAGGCCTAGTGTCTTTTTGGCCTCCTGGGGTTCCGACACCGACAGAGAAGCAAACAGATCCGTGACAGGGCGATGGAGCAACTCGGCTATTTTATCAGTCACCCTCGACCGATCCCGCTTGCGTGTGTCTTTGAGAAACTGAGCTCGCTGGAGTTGTTCTTGAATGTCAGCCAATGAGCCGTCGAGCAAATGAAGCTGATTCTTGTTGGCAATATCCGAAAGTACCTCGCGTTCACATTGAGCCAATTCGGTGGTCTTTGTCAGAAGCTCTCGTGTTTCTTGGGCTAAAAATTGACAGAGCTGAATCGTCTCTTGTTTGAGGGTATCAATGTGTTGTGGATCGATCCAGTCCACAAGCTTCTTGTGTGTGAGTTGGAGTGAGGGGTGGACTTGGATGTGTTTGAGGATTTCGAGGTCGGTGGAAAGGGAGTCGACTAGGCTGGTCTGTTTAACTCGTTCTTTCTCGGCAAGAGTGGCAAATGCCTTGACGTTCATTTCCATTGTTTTGTTGTGGGTTTCTAGGTTGGTCATAGCTACGTTGAGTGCCATTCGTTGCAACTTTTGTTCTTCTACTAAGGTTTTTCCGAGTTGTGTGTGTGTGGTGGATGTTTGGATGACCATCTAAAAACAAGGCTATAAGAGGATTTTTTTTTTTTTTTTGTTTACTTGGCTGTAATCATCAAATGTTCGGAATAAAGATAAATATGTCTCGCAGTTTTGTGAAACGGTCTGTTTCTTTAATATTCTTTCTACGGATTTTAAAGAGTCGTCTCCTAGGTGGATTGTTATGTATATTTCCTTTTGAGTGGTTGTTTTTACCTGTAAATGGAGGTACTTTGGGCTCTAATTGTGGTGTTTCGACATCTAATAGATTTGATATTTCTTCCGGTAATGCATCAAGATATTGTCTGTCGTAGCAAAATAATATATATTCGTCCTATTACACAAACGTTGAAAAAATTTAATTTAATTTAATTTTTTTTTTTTTTTTACTTTGTCTTTTGCTTTTAAAATGTCTTGTAGATTACTTTCTTTCACTTGTGTACCAAAGCTTGTCATTAATATTTGACTGTGTACAGGTACGCCGATGCACTTTTCTAATTCCACTTTTAAATCTTTCACTCTATTAAAAGAATGCGTCAACGCAATGAACACTTGCTAGATTCTTACGAGTTAATCTCCTTTTTATTGGGTGGCCAAGGGACTTGTTGCCCTGTTTCTGCTCGATATATTTTCATTCTAGACAACTTTTTTTTTTTTTTGATAAGAAAATTAAAAGGAGAGAAAAAGAGAAAAAATAAGGATCACAAGCAGGTGATTTACTAAAAAAAAAAAAAAAGACCCGAATTTTAACAATTATGCAGTTGTCGTATCCCACATTTTGAAATTGCGCTTTTAAAAGGGTTTATTCCAAATACCCTTGTGAGCTGTATATTTTTTTATTCTTTAACAAGCTTATAACGGTATTCCTGTGCCTTTTCATAGTTGCCATTTTTAGAGTAAACACTAGCCATGACCTGATAAAGGTTATCATCCGGCTCTACACCTGCCAATTTCATTTCATTAAAGATCATTAGGGCTGACGACAGGTCACGTTTCCGATTACCATAGGCGTTGATCAAAACCGCATAATGTCCAGCATCTGGTTGCACCTCACGACGCTTCATCTCTCGCAACACTTGGTGTGCCTTTTCTACATCACTTTGAATATACAATATCATCAGTTCCTTGTAGATATTTTTGGTGGGCACCAGATTATATTGCTCGCACATGGCATAATAACCCAATGCCTTTCCTTGGTCTCTTTGTCGCGTATAAAATCTCATGAGCGAATGAATAGCCGAAGTACCGACGAGATCCGCCTCCACCATCATGTCCACATAAACCAGCGCCTGGTTCTCTGCCTTGACTCTCAAACAAGCTGAGATGATTGCTGCAAAAGTGATATGGTTCGGTTTCACACGCGCTCGCTTCATATCCTTAAAAACCTCGATTGAGCGCTTGTATTTCTTTTGCTTGGCAAAACGTGAGATGACGGTATTAAAAAAATAGGGCGTCAGACGCACGTAGTATTCCTTGGCCTCTTTGTACATTCTATCCAGATCTTCATCCGGTAGGCAGTTCATGAGCGCGCCATAAGCATCCGAGTTCGGTAAGACGTGATGTGATCTTAGCTTTTGAAAGCATTCTAGAGCGCTTTTCAGATGCAACTGTTGAGCGAACGAGATCAGGGCTACACTTCCAATCTTTTCTAGTGCAATCTTTTGTTGACCGCCCTTGGATTGACTGACTGGCTCAATTACAAGATCGTATACTTTCCGCACCACATCGTGACGTCGATTGTGACGGGCGTGTTCCATGATGGAGGTGAGCGCGCTCGTGTTTGGCAAATGGTGGCTGTTGACCACACGTCGGATCAGGGTCAAGCATTTTTCAAAATGACCTTCGTAGACGGCCTCGAGAGCTTGACCGGTCAGACGGTCTGGGGAGGGTGGGCTGTTGGCCAAAAAGGGTTTGAAAGCCTCTATCCATTCTTGTTCACGGTCTTTGGCCCGCAAACGCTTGAGACGGGCGAGCACACGACCATAAAGTTCTGGCGTGGGTTGGTGTCCAAGTGACTGCAGGTCTCGAAGGAGTTCGAGAGCCAAGTCGGCAAAAATGTGGATTCTTGAAGTTTGGATAAAAAGGGCGCGGTAGAGGAGAAAGAAGGATTGCTTGGTCAGTCGAGGTGAGACTTGGGCCCAGAGATCAGGATCGTCTCGCGTACGGCGATAGAGGGTCAAGAGGTGTTTAGAGGCTTCGGGTGTGGGCATTATATTATTGGGTGTTAAGAAATCGTGAATCTTGAGTACGGTCTCTAGATTCTCTCCGTGCTCGGTGGCAACGTCCATGATAAAGTAGGGTAATGGTGATTGCCGGTTGATGTAGTTTTGTTTACCGAACAATTTGAGAATGGTGCCGATCCAGGGCGTAGCTTGATCGAGACCTTGAGTACGAACATAGCTGTCAATGAGATCTTGACAAAGTTTTGAGTTTATTCTGACGTTTCTAGCAACGAGAGTTTGAATGTGAATGAGGGCTTTGTCTGGTTGATTGCGCTTGGCACAAGTAAATGCTTCATTGAATAATTGTGTTGTTTTGTATGTGTTGTGTTCTATATTGACAGCATTAAAGCTATGAGAAAATCGACTGGTTGGAACATTGAGGAGCCGTTGTTTATTGATAGCTGCATATGCTGATCTCAAGCTGAACATGGGTGATCTTTCTAGGAAAAAAAAAAATTCAAAAAAATGTCAAATAGGGTCGTAACTCCGGTGTTGGATAAATAAAACAACAAAGCTGCAAAATAAAATGAGTCATTGTCTGTGCATCGAACGTAATTTTTGTTATCAAATTTCTTTGTAAAGAATCTATAGGAGCATCATGTGTACAGGGAGTGGGCAGATCATTTGAGAATAAAAAACACATGAGTTCGATTTATCTCGTTCATAAACAGAGGCACGTTTTTCATTATAGTTCTTTAATCAAGATAAAAATAAACCGCAGCAATGAAATGAATGCGTGGGTTTTTCATTATTTATGAAAGATGCAGTTCTTTTTATGGTAAACAAACCATCTCATTTGATAGATTACTGACCAATCAAATAAAAGTCTCTTTTTTGGATATTTCCAACTCCTCTTTTTTGGATTTTATTTAAATAAGAAAATTTTTTTTCTTCTCCCTTTCCTAACAACTATTTGTTTTTATCCTTTTTTTTTTTTCTTTAAAAGCTACATACAAAATATACTTGTGATAGAAGATTAGACAATAGAAACACAAGGAAACAAAGTCTTTTTTTTTAAAAAAAAAGCCTAAAACAATTCAAGATTTTCTCAACTTATGCATTGCCCTTTACAACCCTTAACACCTCAGATTCCTAACGTACTTTGCGGCGGTTGTGCAACATTTTCTTTCGCCATTGCTCAATATCCTCAAGACTCTGATCCAGGATAATTCACCTTAACTATTTGCTCTATATCTTTTTTCTTCATATATTCATTTTTTTTTTTTAATATCACCCTTTCAATTACACCCACCTACACACCCACTCACACACAAAAATGATGAATCAACGTTCTGGATCTCCCCTTGGACGCATGCTTTCACTGATCGAAGTACCCTCTGTTTCCCTCCGGTTTCTAATCCTGGATTGCCCAACCGAAAGTACTCTTCCCCATTATTTAGAAGAATTTAAACGCTACCAAGTAACACATGTTGTACGCTGCTGCCAACCAACCTACAGTACCTCCCTTTTGAACGAACAAGATATTCAAGTTCATGACCTGCCTTTCAAGGACGGTGGCATTCCTCCTCCTCAAGTGGTTGCCGAATGGCTTGGTTTGATCGACAACGAAGAACGTAAGGATGGAATGAGGACCATTGCCGTACACTGTGTCGCCGGACTGGGACGAGCTCCTGCTTTGGTAGCTATAGCATTAATAGAATTCGGTATGGAACCTTTAGACGCTATTGAATTCATTAGAAGAAAGAGAAGAGGTGCCTTCAACAAACCTCAGATTGCTTATCTTGATAATTACAAACCAACCCTTCGTACAAAAACAACACACTCTCTCAAAACCTCCTTAACTCGTATGTTCAAGTTTGGTTCCACAAAAAAGCAAGTTCCTCCTCCCACTGTGCCACTTAGTAGCTGCGTTTAAAATAGTGAATCCTTTTTTTTTCTAATCAATAAAAAAGTCTTCTTTTTTGGTTTTAATTTTTTTTTTATAATGCAAAAAAGTAATTCAGTGTCAAGTAATGAAGCCGGAAATATGTAAGTTTGAATATTTTGGTTTGTTTTTATTTTACTTATTCAAAAAAGACTGTTCAAGAAACTCCTGTCTGATAGAAACAAAACAATGGACGAGTTAGAAAATACACATAACAGTTTACAAAAGCATAGACCCAGTACTCCTTGTACATCAAAAGCAACTCTAGTAAAAAAAACTCCTTAGAACATACGGAATATTTACTTTACAAGGCTTTTACATTATTAGAAGATCTTATTCATGAATGCATGTATGATGTATTACTCGACGCACATCGAGATATTAAAAAGGAATATTCAATATGTCAGATTTGTCAAACAAAGTAAAAAGCTACCCTTTTTTATAAATACTTAATATTTTTTAGGTGTAAACATTATGGTAAGTGAACAAAGCATAAATTTATAAAAATCATCTTTTTTTTTCTATGAAGTGAAACAACCTGGATTGGATATTTGGGGAAAGAATTATACAGTCAACAGTTTACCTTTTTATGAATGTGTCAATTGTAAAAAGTCAATAGCGTCTGCACGATACGCACCTCATTTAGAAAAATGCTTGGGATTAGCAGGTAGACAGTCAAGTAGAGTGGCAAGTAGACGATTGGGCCATTCATCTGATGATAATACAGCCAGCCCTGAAAGCAATCATGAGGAAAGATTAAAGAAGAAGCATGTAAGTTTCCATGTGTTTATTGGGTGCTAATATCTACAGCCTTCTTCGTTTGGTGTTTCCAGAGTAAAAAAATTAAAATATTCAGAATAAATTCGAGATATTATCTCAAAAAGAAATTCAAATGACGAATAGAAGGCAGTCGACCATCATGGGCTTGATTCACTGTGTATAAAAAAGTCAAATAAACAGACTGCAACATATCCACGCATTCTCGTCCGAAAATGTATAACTGGGTGGCTGTTTGGTGTTGGCATGTCAAGGCCTGCTGCATTTATATACAAAACATTAATTCTATCACAGTAAAAACTCATTCTTCTTACCCATCTTTTCGGCAAACTTAATATTGGTTCTCTGACAGATTCTTTGCTTGTGAAGAGAGCGAAGTACATATGTATTGAATGATGATGCTAACTACTTTTCTCAATATGCAAGCTATATTCCTTTTAATATCGGATAATTGCTCTTTTTTGATTAATTTCATTTAATATTGGATGTATTCAATCGCATATTGTAGTCACTCAATACAGTACATTAAACATTTCATGTTTTTTTTTTTTGGCTTATCAATGGTGTTCTTTGTTGTGTGTTATGACAATTCGTTGTTTGACAAAGAAAAAGGGCGCAATTTTATACAACATTCATTGTCGTTAGGAAACATCCCTTTTTTCATGTGTATCGATAAAACAAGAGGTAATTCCTTTATTTTTAAGCAAAAAGTTTGGCATAGGCACTCTTCTCCTTTTGCTTTTTAGCGACTAATCTAGCCTTTGCATTGGCAAGTTCCTTTTTGATACCAGCATCTTCAGGATCATTTGCTTGTGCCTTTTCAAAGTCCTCAATAGCGCCTTCAAAGTCCTTGAGGTTCAACTTGGCTGATCCACGACGGAAGTAGGCCTTGGTGATGTCTGTGGGCTTCAAATATTGAGCGTCGAATTCTAAGACGGTGGTTGTTGTCTTTATACAACTACTGTATTCACCCAACTTGAGTGCACACATAGAACTGTTGAGGTAACAAGGGGTTTTGACAGCGGCAAATTGACCTGCAAGTTCCTTGGGATCATTATCGTCAAAGGCAGGCTTTTCGTTTAAATAACGAATGGCCTTCAAATACTTTTTGGAAGCGTTGTTGTGATCTCCTTTTTTAAAGTAATTGTTACCAATATCCTTTAATTGACTGGCAATTTGAAGAACATCGGCAGGTTCCTTAGATCCTTCATGGTCATCTACCCAACTCGTCATAAGTTTAATTGTACAAATAAAATATATCTATTCTTACCGGGGTATTCTTCAAAGTTATCACCATCTTCACTCTTGGCAATACCATCATCCTCACCTTCAGCTAATTCACCACAGTTGGCAATCAACGCATCGTTCACAGGCTTATCAGACACTGTTTCCAAGTTCTCCAAGGCACGAACAACAGCCTTACCCTTCAAGACCTTACCAAACACAACGTGCTTACCGTCCAAGTGAGGAGTAGGAACAGTGGTGATAAAGAATTGAGATCCGTTGGTTCCGGGCCCAGCATTAGCCATTGATAACAAAAAGGGCTTTTCGTGTTTCAAATCAAAGTTTTCATCAGCAAACTTTTCACCATAAATCGATTCACCACCGGTACCATTACCGGCAGTAAAATCTCCACCTTGAATCATGAAATTCTTTATTTCCCCCCTCAAAGATTAGGCTTCTCTATTATTATTATTTTTTTTAAAAAAAAATATTTTACCTTGATAATACGGTGAAAAATGGATCCCTTGTAACTCAAAGGTTTACCGCTTTGACCTTCTCCTTTTTCACCTACAATTTTTATAATTAGAATTCTTACAGATAGTGTATGGTCTTTTCTTACCGGTACACAAAGCACGAAAGTTTTCGGCTGTTTTGGGAACAACATCTTTGAACTATTTTCGAGTAAAATAAAAAATCAAAAAGAAAAAAAAATCAAAACTTACAAGTTCAAAAACAATACGACCTTCAGTCTTGTTGCCAATAGTAACATCGAAATAACTAGAGAAATCATGAGTTTTTTGTTATTATTATTATCTTTATGATTTTCTTTAGTTATTACACGCGGGGGTTGGACATAGTTTTTTTTTTTTTTTTTTAAAAAAAAAAAAGAGAAAAAGAGCAATGTTTTTTTTTGGACTGCAACTTTAACTGTCGCGAGTCCATTGTTCCTTCTGAATCTGAGAATCAAAATATCTGTCAATGATTGGTTCCCTCTCTTTTACCAGAACCTTCGTTAGAAGGCAATCTCTAGAATCTTCTGGTAACCATTAGCTTAGGTTGAGAAAAGTATATAAAGACTTTACACATTCATTTAATAAAAGGACAACTTATTCTTATCTTAAAAATCCTTCTTTATTCTTCTGATAATTTGATACTCCAGCCAATTAAAGGCGACTTAAATTAACTGACGTATCACTCTTATTTTATACAGGATTTTACCATAAAATGAGACGGTTAATAAATTTAAATTGGACACTTTGAATGTATGACATAGAGTGCGTCTGACTTATAACCATTCAAAATATTTTTTGTGACATTTTTAGTGATTTAAGTTCCGTGTAATACAAAGCTAAATAAGGAAACTCGAATAGTTTTTATTGGCTAAAACTAAACAGCGCGTCTGTGAGATTTGTAGACTTTAAAAAAGTTTCTGATGATTTCATCTGCTTCAGTGATATCTTTTCCTTTGCTGTATTCAAAAATGTATCTAAAAGCACGGTTATAATATCTTTTGTTGATTTTCATTCCATGTATTTTTTCATCATGGTCAAGAAACTCTTCAATTCGACTTTTTAAAGATTTGAATGTGTAATCGCATTGTAAACGAGCAATGCGCTTGGCTGCCCCCCAGTGACCACCAAGGCGAAAAAGTGCGTGTAGATTTTTACGCTTCCGTACATTTGTACGCGATTGAGGGGAAATGTACGAAATCGGAAAAAAAGTGTACGCAAATGAGGGTAAATGCACTTTTGCGGAAAAAAAACCCGCTGTTAAGGAAAAAAATTCCGTTTGCGGACAAACTGTACGTAGTTGAGGATTTTTTTTCCGTTCGAGTACATTCTGTACGCTAAAGCGTGCAAAAACCCGATAACGGTTTGAGTCATTCCGCACCAAAGGATGAAAACCCGCAAAAGGGTAAATGTACGCCGTTGCAGTTCCGCAATAGTGCAAAATGGTAAATTTTGCACTCATTTGCGTACATTTGCACGCAATCGTGCAAATATTTCAGAGGTATATGTACGCAATAGCGTACATTTGTACTTTTGCGTACATTTTTTTTCCGCAAGTCAGGGTTTTTGCACTCAAACGGAAATAATTTTCCGCACTTTTTCGCCTTAGTGGACGTTCAATCCAATTAGTTTCACAATGATAACTTGGATAAAGTGTAAATAGGTGCCCCTCTTTTACAATTTCGGTTTCCAGCATGTTCTTCTGTGCAAGAAAGTCCGGTTGGATCGACAGAAGATACTCTGCACAACAAGCCGGCTTCTTTTGCTGATCGTGTATAACTTTGGGGGAGGTTCCGACCTTAACGCGCACCTTTTTCAAGCTCTTACGTCCTCCTCCGCTTGCTTCCTTCTCACTTATCAGTCCTCTTTCTCTCAGGATACGTAATGTACCTTTGAACATAACTCGTGGTCCATCTTGGTAACGATTCTGATTAACGAGTTGAGGAGTATCACCCGAACTGTCTTTGTCGTTGGCTTTTCTTCTCTTAATTTCCCTTCGAACCTTGTCAACATCGAAGCTCTGTGTTGTGTACAGCGACTGATGTACCACCATCCCTTCCTTGTTGACAAAACTTGTGTCCCTATACTTTACACTTCCTTCTTTGTGCAAAGTTTTCCCCGAATTCATTCGACTTGCTATCAATGCGTCCTCAGCCATTGCTTTGTGGTTTGAGCTCTGGTCAAAAGCAAAGACACCTGTACAATCTGGATGCAAGAGCTCAAACAAGACGATCACCTTTTTTAATTGATCAACTAGATCTTTGTTGGTCCACCAGCCTTCATTATTTTGGCCAGGTACAAAAAGAACTCTCGATATGACTTCTTCGCCATCTACTATACCTCTCATTGTACCATGGCATGGACACATAAAAAAGCTAACCATGATGGACTTACCCTGCCCTTTGGGTAAGATAAAGGTCTCTTTATCCTCAACCCAGCGAGTCATCTTACAGTCATTAGAATAGAAGATGGATTCGTCATGGGTGACCAAAACCATCTTCTTCTCATCTCTTCTCAACTCTGGCTGAATAGGAGCCTCGTCTTCACTTCCAACAGGATATATTTCCATTCGACTATGCCATTCCATCATTTGTTTTGCCCAATTGACCCGGTATTCAACTACATCTGGTCGTTCATGCCCGTCGAAGTAAACCTGGTCTTTTCCTATAGACAAGTATGAGATTACATATTTTTAAAAAGTAATATTTTACCCTCACGATAATTAAATCCCCATTGCTTCATGTAAGTCGACAGTGTATCGTTGGACAAAGGATGATTGGTCTTTTGTACAGTGTTTTCCATTTCAACATCCTCAGCCTCAGTCAAATCAAGTGTATCTGGAAATACATTATCTCTAATGAAATTACGAAGAGCGGGAATGCTTCTATGGGTTGCTTTCTGACTTCTGAGCCAGTCAACGCATCTTTCCTTAATGTCTGGATCACTCAAGATAGACAGTCTTTTTGCATGTTTGCCTTGTCTATGAGCAGGAATTTCTCCGGACACCAAAAATGAATTCATCCATTGTCTTGCTACAACAGGTCGGTAATCGTTTGAAGGGTTGTTCCAGTGCATTTCCACGGCGATCTTGCTGGATTCCACAAATGTTTTGTCTTCTTGGAGAAGAACTAGCATCTCTTTCACAACTCGATACTTCATGTACTGTTTAACGCTACCGTTGGTTTGTCCAGATGATGAAACCATCTGGTCGTGCAATTTCTTTTCAATTAAAGGCAAAAATGTACTGGTGATATCTTGAAGAACACTAGATTCTGGTCTTCTAGGTTTTTTTATGATAACACGGGTTGAACTTGGTGGTGAAGAAGAATTCATTGGCTCTCGTGTGATTTTCTGAAAGTACGAGGTGACAAGACCGGTTCCGATAGCTGCCTTACGAAAACTGGAATTTCTTCTGCTTATTGTTTCGCGCGCTTCAGCGAGCTTGCGAGCATATTTTTGCTTCGTGATTTTTGCACTATTGTCTGAAATTGGAAGGGCGAGGCAGCTAGTAGTAATCAAGCTGCTTTGTTGCTCATCAGTCACTGAATCAGTACTCAGGTTGATTTCAAGATCGAGGAATCTCTGTTCTTCTTGAACTTGCAATTTAGCTTGGGCTTCTTTTTTTTCTTCAAGAATTTTCTTTTGCGCGTTGCTTCTATTTCTTGATTTTGCCATGATAAAATAGTTTAAAAAGACTTGTTTATTGCTGTGCCTGTCAAAGCCAAAAGGGACAATAGAAATTGGTGTAACGTTTTGTAAATATTGTAAGTCCGAACATATTTTATTGGCTAAAAATTATTTTTAGCCTGGTGAGTGACATTTTTTGGTCTCCACACCATAACTTTGAAAGATTCGATACAATTTTCCTGTGATCAGATTTTTACGAAAAATAGATAGAAATGCTCTCCTTAATTTTCTTTATAATTCTATCTAATTTTCAAGTTGAAAGTGCTTCAGGAAAATGCTATTGAATATTTTAAATATATTCACCCGCAAATTAAAAATATTTTGAATGGTTATAAGTCAGACGCACTCTACTTGAATAGATGAGATATTTCAGATACTGATATGATCTGACTTAGGAAGGATTACTATATATTGACACGAAGTCTAATTGCTCAATTATAGTCTTTACCATAACTTAGAGTGATTATATGTTTATGTCTTTACAACAGCTATGATCAACCAATAAATTCAACCGATCGTAACTTTATGCCTTTTCAAGCCCACGGTGACATGTATCATCTTCAGGGACCATTAGCCTCTGGCCCACACAATGATGCAAGATACTCGCAACTTTACATCTAAGATCCTGAATATGCTGCAAGCTTAAGATGTACCACAAACAGTGATCTAAACAGAGATATTGTTGAAAAGTTGATGAGAGAGATCAACGAGTGCAACCCTCATGCTGCTTTGTACAAACCAGTTTATAAGCTCTTAGAAAACAACCAAGAAAGCTCCGTGGTTATATCGCCATCATTGAATTTGCGTTTTATTGAAGGTAACGATCGAAGAACAGAAAATCTTCCAATTTCAAATGAAATCGCAGCGATTATTCCTACTTCTGCTGGTGCAATACGGATGTGAGGGATATTTGCGTTTACTTTCGTGAAGATGAACTAAGTAGCTCATCTTCACCACAGCTCCGTCGAATTTCCCAGAATCACTCGCTTTATATGCCTTTGCACTATGTTTTGATTCTTCCGAAAAGGGATTTGGGGTGGAGTTGGCACTTGAAAAAGATATCGCGAGAAGGAGAAGTATCAAGGCTACATCAGAGGGGGTTTTACAGATTCAGATTGCATTGGCGAGACAATGAGTTTCCTGTAATTTTCTTAGCTTAGCGTCTTTTTCAACAATTTCTGGTCGATGCCTGGGCTGTTTGTGACCAAAACAAACTTGACTGGATTAGGCACAATCAGTCTAAAATTCTTGCGGATCTTTACAATGACCTTGAAGATGCACTTATCAATCAAGACACCGATGTGGGTTCCATCGTAACTCGATTGATTTTGTCAAGCAGTTTTGTAGGTGAACCAAGGTTTATGGCGAAACAATACCAGGACGCGATTGCCATAGTAAGATATTTCCGAACACCTTCGCTTTTCATCACATTTACAGCTAATCCAAGATGGGAAGAAATTACCGCAGAGCTGTCTCCTGGCCAAACAGCTATTGTTCGACCAGACTTGGTCTGTCGTGTACTTAATTTGAAACTTAGAGAACTTACATACGAGTTAAAAAACAACTTTATTTTTGGCAGATACAAAGGATTGGTTTGAACAGTCGAGTATCAAAAAAGGGCTTACCTCATACTCATTAATTACTTTTCTTGGACAAGAGGGACAAATTCGACACAGCAGAGAAGTTAGACAATGTGATTAGTGCATGCATTCCCTCAAAAAAGAATGATGCCGAATTGCATGATGCACGGTCCATGTTATACCATTAATACAAACTCACCCTGTATGGTTAAGGATATAACTGATGAATGGGTATGTTCAAAAAGATCCCCAAAACAATTTAATGAAGAAACAACTATCCCAGAAAATGGATATCCACTTTATAAAAGAGCGCGTACAATCGACCAAGCATTAAGACATTATATTCGGTATTCATCACAACGAAACCAGTAGTTCGAAATGACGAATGAATGGGTTGTACCTCATAATCCGTACTTGAGCAAAAAGTACAAGGCCCATATTAATGTCGAAAGCTGTGCGAGTGTGCAGACCATTAAGTACATCAACAAATATGTTTACAAAGGTCAAGATCGCTCTACAGCTGCGCTAAGTGATACACTACGCCGCAGAATGTCTCCAAAATGTCACCAAATTTGGTGACAAAATGGTGACATGAATGTCACCAATTTAATTTAATAGCAGTGAGATTGGAGACATGATGGTGACAAAATGGTGACATTAAATGTCACCATTACATTTAATAGCGGTAGGATTGGAGACATAATGGTGACAAGATGGTGACCTGAATGTCACCAATTTGTCAGATTGGAGACATGATGGTGACCAAATGGTGACACAGTTAGCAAATAGCAGCTCTTTATTTTCTAACATGAAACGAGTAAGGTTCAAAAGAAAATTCCTTTCATTGGACCTCTTTTCCTTCAATATGCATAAAATATATATAAATTTTCTGGTTTTTATTGAATAATAATATATAATCCTTCCATGTCGTAATATGGAAGGATTGATATAATGTGTTGTATTGCATAG
>JNDS01003670.1:0-13633 GCA_000697035.1 Rhizopus stolonifer B9770
TTCATTGGAGTTTTGTGTCCCTTTACTGGGAGTAAAAAAAAACTAAAAGGGAGTAACTCCCGTTAGTGGGAGTAAAACCCGCTTACTTCGATTACAATTCCCATTAGTGGGCCTTTTCCCATCTTTGCCGATAAAATTACTCCCTCCATCGGGCCTTTTCCCATTTACATTAAATTAATCCCATTACCGGGAGTTTACTCCCGCAATTTTTCTTCTTAGTGTAGGCCAAAAACCATTTTTAAAATAAGCCTTTTTTTTTTCTTTCTTTCTTTCTTTTTTTTTTCAAACAATGTATTTCTCTTTAGAAGATTGACAGAGAAAGATGTTGTAATTACTCATATATTGGATCGAAAGTCATGTTAAACTCTTCAACAGATTGTGCTTCAGTAAAATCTTAATGCCTACTGCATCTATCTGTAAGATATTAAAGATATATATAAAAAAGAAAACAAAGGTTTTAACTTCTTTTCTTTTCTTTTCTTTTCTTTTCTTTTCTTTTCTTTTCTTTTCTTTTCTTTTCTTTTCTTTTTTTTTTTTTTTTTTTTTTTTTTTTTTTTTTTTTTTTTTTTTTTTTTTTTTTTTTTTTTTTGCTCATTGTTGGAATTAGCTTCTCTAGATAAATTTTAACTTCTTGCTGAAATCTTTGTTGTTGTGAAAGAAAGTAAGCTCAATTATTCGTGGAGAAGCAGTGAATCGAACAAATGGGGTATGTCAAAAAAAAAAGATTACAACTACATATTTTATTTTAACTTTTTAAAGTCGATCCGCCTAGAACACTATACAATAAAATCAACATTTTACGCCAAGAAAACACTTCCTCTTTTTTTATACGTATACTTCAAACAAATATTGTTATTCCAGCCGTATGACGAAGTATAACATAAAACTCACAGTAATAAAGCAAATTATACACATCTTTTTTTTTTTTTTGGAGAATACAATCTTATTTGAAAAAACAGTGAGAAAAATAGAGGATGAACGAGGACACAGGAAAATGAAATGTGATCAAAGCAATTGTTGATTGAAAGCATTCGGATATACTCAAGGATATACTCAAAGTAGTTCTGAAAAGGTGCAAAAAGAAAAGAAGAAAAGAAAAGAAAAAAGAGAGAAAGGGAGAGAGAGAATGGCAGTAAACTGGCAAAGAAATCCACACTCTAAACCGCCTTGTTGAATTTGACGATTGTTCTCTTGACATAAACAAAGTCCACCAAAAAAAAAAGTCGACATGGAATTTTCAGTGAAAAAATAGTCAAAGGTACTTACTCAACTATGTATATATATATTTGCAGCAAAAAAAAAAAAGAAAAAAAGAAAAAAAAAGCAAAGGTAGCTACTCAACTATTTCTTTAGCAGAGAAAAAAAGGCAAAGGTAGCTACTCGACGTTAAATAAATGAAGCATCGCGACTCGAAAAAATGCAAAAAACAATGTCGTCTTAAGGATGTGGAAATGATAGATGATGATAGAAAAACACATACCAAAGTACCTAGAGCGAAACGGGGAGGCTTCATCAACTATTTTTTGTATTATCGCATTATTTCAAAACTGGAAAAAGAGCGGAGTATGACGTTTATTCTGAAATTTACTGTTTTTATGCAATATCCTGAAATTACAGAAGGCTTTGCGCCGCAGTGAGTGCTTTTCATCTTTTTAACGACATGACTTTACAAACATGACTTTACAACAATGCACTTTTTTCTTTTTGGTTCATCATGGATTTATATCTCAAAGACGTATGGATTGCTACAAGAACTCTATTAACTGAACAATTCGATAGTTTTATGTGATCTACCTTGTTCTCTACACAAAGAATCAATGATCCTCTGCAACTTGTGGTGACATTTTTTTTTATGTTTGCTAATAATGTTTATAGTAGTTTTCTCATATAGTCTACATGATGTATTGCTGGTCAACCATTAGGTGCTTTATTTGGTATTGAATTTATTATATTCCGTCAACAGACTCATTGCATGCATGTAATGGTGTGAACTATGGAACAAGTCTTTATATTTTTTTTTGTGGTAAGCCTTATGCCATACAAGTCAACTAACGCTTTCAATAGTGACTCACCATATGTTTTTACTTTATTGTTGGTGATACTTCTTTGTTCAACACTACTTATGGATTGTCACTGTATGTCTGCGAGTTGTCGAATTCTCATTCTTTGGCTTTTTTATATCCTTCTTTTCTATTTCTCTTTGGACTTCCTTCTTTTGTCTACTGATGCTCTCGATATCGTTTCATTGTAATGTTAAACTTTCTTTTGGCGGCGAGATTTCTTCTCTTTTTGGTCTCACCCATCTTTCTGACCTTATTCTTTCTTCTTGGTCTTTTTTTTTTTTTTTTGTCTTTGCTTCTGCTCTTTATGGCTTTTCTTTTGCTTACGCTTACCAAACTAACTTAATGGTGTAATGGCATTCTCATTAAAACTTCAATCTTTTTACATGGCTTTTCTTTTTCTAACTTCCGTTTCCTGTATGCTCCTTTTTTTTCTACTCATGCTTGCGATACAGACTCATGGGTACAATGGCAAGCCCTTTCGCATTGTGTTCTTCTTTTTTTTTTTTTCTTGGAACTTCTTTGGAAACTGGTAAAAAATGAATTTCAATCACTAATTCTTTTGATGTAGTTTAAAACCTCTTCTTAATTGCTTATAACTTCTTTATCTTTTTGGTGTCTCTTTTCTTGTTGGTTACTTTTTCTCCTTGATAAATGCTAATGATGTCATCTCATGACAACAATATTGCATCTTTTTCGTAAAAAAAAAAGCCTGTATAATACTTTTATTAGGCTGCAGCACAGCCCTGATACTTCGATATTGACTTGTCATTGATGATACTTTGGGCTTCTAGTCTCTTTGAATATTTACCTTCTATGAAATCTTTGGGTTGGATTCACTCAATTACAAATGATTGTCTTCTGCTTCTACCTTGGCTCTCTGGAAACGCTCACTATCTCGTAAATTGTAATACATTGATCAATTATTAACAGTTTTTTGAAACCATGTGATAGTTTTCTATATTTTTTTGGTCACCAGCAATAACTTCATGACCCAAAATCACCTCTTGAATAGAAATTCACTCTTGTTGACACCAAAACAACAACCAATATTTATAGTGCAGTCCACATTACATTCGTCATTCCGATATGGAGCTTTCTGAACAGGTAAGCTTTTTGAATAGACATCCAAGTGCAAAGCAATATTATTTCAATAAACAATTTGATTTTGGATTATTTTTGAAAGTGTATTTATTATTGAGAGCAGGAAGAGGGAGCGGGATCAATTTAAAGAACATTTATAAGGCCATTCTGATTTGTGGGGACGCTACTGCGTTTATAGTTTGGCTGTAGCTCTTCATAAAATATACCCAATTGCCAGCTGTAAAAGGGGACGGTCTATGCCAGGTCTGCTCAAAAAATGGATGGTATAATGATCTGATACCTGGCAAAAAAAATGGACGGTCTGCCAGGTATATCCTGTACCTATACCTGGCACCTTGCGCCGCCGCGTCCAACGAATCATCGATCGTATTAGACGTATGTTCCTTTAATCGGCCACTTTGAAATCAAAAAGAGTAAATTTCTATTTCATTTTATCTTATTTGGATGTACTTTACCTTGATGATTCTACCACAATCAACTCCATGTTGTTCTGTGTTGATAATATGCCCAGAGTATCAACATTTTTGCTAGCAGAAGCACTACGAAGATTGTAATCATAATCAGCTAAAATTAGTGTCTTAGTGGAATGGAACTCGGCTTCGCACCTGTAATAGATAAATATAATAGAAACTTAAGAGCAGCCCCAGTAGTCATTTTAAATTCCACTTTAATATTAAATATAAAACAATTTTTTAAAATTCGTGACCCAGCAGTGTTTTAAAAAGTGTTTTAAATAAAAAAATTTTCGTAAAATTTACCCCCGACTCGGTAAATATAAAACATGTCAAAAAAACTTTATAAATTTTATTTACACTCAAGAATATCTTTCTTTTCTTCAAAATGAACTCTCAATCCGTTGAATCTCTCTCTTTCCACCTCCACCCCAATGGCAACTGCTAATCCCACTTCTTTTGTACCAGCAAATAAAAATTTGGCTTTGACTGAGACTCTAAAGCGCAAGTCAAAGAGCTTGAACTGGAGACATCCTGAGGATGTCCAGCTTTGCAAAGCGTGGTTAAACATCTCAAACGAGGCCATTACAGGCACGAGCCAAAAAGTGACGAAAATGTGGGAAAAAATTTTTGAGGAATATGAAAGTGATCCTTGTTTTAAAGATACACGTCCCAGTGACTCTTTGTTGTGTCGATGGAGTATTATTAGAAGAAAAGTAGGCAAGTTTTGCGGCTATCTTGCCCAAATAAAAGCACGCCGCCAAAGCGGAAAGCTTCTTAAAGATGAGGCACTTTACATATCATAAAACTTATACTCAAACAACAACAAACTAATACATATCTAGCTCAAAGATGCCAAGGCTATGTATATGGCTTTGGAAACTGGTAACAGGCTGTTCATCTTCGAACACTGTTACAAAATCTTGTCCACTAATCCCACGTGGCAAAATGTTTTGGATTTTTCCAAAGAAAAGACTGGTGCTTCAAGGAGGAAGAAGAAGTTGAAGAAGAGAACGACAAAGAAGAAGCTCCCCGACCGACTGGCCGCTCAAAAAGCAAGAAGATTGGACGCTTATTTTGAGATTATGGCAGCCAACCAAGAGAAGAGGGATGCTGCCGATGTGGAGCTGATGGCCACAATCAACAAACAAAATGCGTTGATTTAAACAGCAGTTGTCGATGCCTGTATGGCAGTTGATGCTTTTGCCATCGCTGATCCCTTGAGAAAGGCGTATATTCTCAAAAGACAGAGAGAAATTTTCGAAAAAAGAATAAACTATTTTTTTAATAAAAATAGAAGCTTTTGTTATTCTTTTGCTATGACCGAACCATAATTACTGTCAAAACATGTTCATTATTTTTTTTTAAAAATGAGAACGCTCTCCATGCTTTTTCCAAAGATGCTCCATAAGATCACTTTGAAGACCAAAGTTAACTTGTGTGTCTCTGATCTCTTGGTGTGGTCTAAAAAATCGCCACAACTCGGACATCTGAAAATCAGGCGGTGTGTCATCATATTCAGGCACTAAGGCCGTGTCCCTTTCGTCCTCCACGATCATGTTGTACAGAATAATGCAAGCATGCATAATATAGTGGAGATCCACTTTTTTCCACAAACGTGCAGCTTCTCTGATTATTGCGAAACGCACCTTGAGTACACCGAAACCGCGTTCCACATCCTTCCTTACAGCCTCTTGTGCCTTGGCAAACAGTTAATCAATTAATAAGTTTGAGAACGGACTAAGGCTAGTTAAGTTACTTAATTTTTAATACCTGGGCTTTTTGGGTAATCGGTGCAGAGATTGTTCTAATAAACATGGCATACTTGGGATATATGCCATTCGCAAGATAATACCCCAAATCATACTGACGGCCTTTGACTTCAAAAGCTGTTGGATGGGCGGTGTCTTCGGTAATCCAAGAGAAAATGGGAGAAGTATCCAAAACGTTGATATCATTCTGCGATCCAGGAAGACCGAAGAGAGCGTGCCAGATCCAAAGGTTTTTTGATGCAACAATCTCAAGAATCAAAGTTGGCTGCTTCTGTTTGCCAGTAAATTCGCAGTGCCAAGCAGTAGAACAGTTTTTCCAGGTCCAGTGGGTGCAGTCAACTGACCCAAGCATTCCAGGAAACCTGCGTTCTTCCCCTAAAGCAAGAAGCCTATCAACATCTTGCTGGTTGGGGCTTCTAAGGTACTATTCACCGTAAATGGAGACTACAGGGAGACAGAATCGTTTGAAAGCATCAGAAGCGACACTTTCTGACATACGTAGATACTCATCTACACAGTCAGACGCGTATCCGTACGCTAACTGGCGCATGACTGCTGTCACTTCCTCATGAGTCAAAAATCCAGTGGCTCCGGCCGCATTTCTTTTTTGCACAAAGTACGAATCGTTGTTCTTCACATCTTCCACAGTCCTTAAAAAAAAGGTCGGCGCATTCTAAAACGTCGACGAAATATTGTGTCATCGAAGACGGGTATTTCAGAAAAATAATCTCCAAAAAGACGTTGGTGTCCATGTTCTCTATCTCGGTAGATAATACGACGTGAGGCACACTTCCTCCTCTTCAACAAGCATTCGGAGCATGTGTTCTTCTTCCTCAATTTGACGTCTGACTTCAATGCGTCTTCTTGAAAGAACGAGTTTTGTTTGATTGACTTCTTGTAGTAAAAAAGTGAATTTCATTATTAGGGATAAAAAAGGAAAAAAAAAATCTCTTCAGGGGAGAGTCTGTTACAAGATTTATGAGTTTAAAATTTAACACACATTTAAAAACACAACTGCCGGGTGAGACCCAAAAGTTTATGACCTTTTATCCAAAAAATTGCTTTAAATATAAAAGTTCGGAAAAATGACTACTGGGGATACTCTAAGGCCAATTATTTTTGAGAAAACGCCAAGTTCCATAAGCCTGATTGTACATTATGGTCTTATTGATTTAGTGCAGATTATAAAAAAACAGGACAATTCCTGGTTTTGGCTGTGCGTGGTAAGAAAATATACGCCGTCGAATATTAGTGTACATAGGTATATGAAAAAAATGCTTAAAATTAGTAATAAATTGTTTTTGTTTTGTTTTAGAATTGTAAAAAAAAGTTTTATAGTTTTATGTAACCATTTTTAAAATTAAAAAAATGTTAATTTTTAAAACAAATAGCAAAAAATTTGTTTTTTAATGACGTTTTAATTTTTTTTTTTACTTGTTTGGCGAAGAATTTTTGTAAATAAATTTTTTTTGAAAAACGTTGTAAACGCATTTTGTGAATATGTAACAAAAAAAGCTGGCCGTAAGCCCAATTATGTATAGAGTGACACTTAAAATTTTTTATGTTTTTCTTTTGTTTTTTTTTTTTTTTTTTTTGCAAACTTTTATTTGGTTCGTGTTCAGCTTGCTGCCTTCAGACTTTAACAGTGACATATTAATGGTTGTTTGAACCTCTTTTACTGTGTGAGAACAAGACAGAAACCGCTTATTGCAAATTACGTCTCGATAATACGATTGAAAAATTTAGATAACGGTAGTTGTACAAGGTGCATTAGAAAAACGGTTATTACTCCATATACGGCACGAAGTGCTATACACTCCTGTTCAAAATCACCGTCTTTTTTTTGAACTTTTATTTTTTTTAAGTTATAAAATTAATGGCGTATTGAATTGATAAAACTTCATAATAAAATATATTCCAAACGAGCTGATACTTTGAAGGATGCTTAAGTGGTACTTTTTAAATAATAATATTTATTTTTTAATTTTAATATTCGGTGTGTCCACCATTAGCTTCGATAACGGCACAGCACCAAATTTACCAACATTATTGGTGGTATACTATTCCATATATTCCTGATTGCAGCCTCAGGCTGGGGGACATTACCTATCTCGCACCGCTTACTACGAAGTTTATAGCCAATGTACGCCCATCAATGCTTGATAGGGTTAAGATCTGGACTCTGTGCCGGCCAGAAGTCGAAGCTATCCACTTCACATCTATTGTTCTTATACCAAGTTGCATATGCTCCAGTATGGCAAGGGGCGCCATGTTCTTGAAACGAAAAGTTATTTCCAGTTTTTCTGTGAAGATCTTCGTACCAAGGAAGAAAGTTCTGAGACAAACAATTGACATAAGCGTCTTGGTCGATTTTGCCTGTCAAATTAGCTAATGGTTCAAGTCCGCCATACTAGAAACAGCCCTAGAGCATGATGGAGCCCTTCCCAAGTTTATGAGTCTCCAAGATATGCTGTTCAAGGTACCTCTCACCTTCTTTGCGAACAACTTTGAAGCCTCAATCGTTGCCTACAACTGTGTACCTTGATTCGTCAGATCAAACCACTGATTTTCACCTGTCGACGATCCAATCGACCTTGTCTTGGCGCCGACGAAGACGATTTCGTTTCTGTCTATCCCTCAAAGCTGGTTTTCTTGCAGGCGAGTAAGAAGAAAATTCCAGATCGAGCATTCTTCTTTTAAAAGTACTGTATAACCTTTCACCTCACCTGCGATAAAAAGCTGATGCTGAGTTGTAATTGACAAGAAGGGAGCTGAACGAAATGCACTTGTTATGGAAGATTTGGCTCTATCAGAGAATACCCTTCGTCCCCTTGAACGTTTTGGTGGCACTTCCACCCCCCCCCTTTTGAGTATAAAGTCGTATAGCATCCTTTACTGTTGAAATTGGGATGTTTAAAATAGAAAAATTATGTGCAGCACTACGGCGCAAAAGCTTGGTTCAATAACCAAAATTTGGGTGTACAACCGAACTTTTTGGTTCATGGAACCAAAAATCTGGAGGAGACTTGGGTTTGACTTTTATCTTATTTATTTTTTTAAAGTCATTTATTTTTTTTTTTCAATTTTTCTTTAGAGTCAAGCCAAAAAGGTTTTTTTTTAAGATGCCAAGTACCACACATCAGCATCTTGTTTTTTTTTTTGATACGGCAGAAATCGGATCCTCTTTTGTAGCAAATACCCTTCAAAAGTTTTGACGTGGACCAAAAAAATTATGAAATGCTCATGTGCGTTTGCCGTACTATGCATCAGATGCGAGGCAGATACAGAAGCAGGGAATTCACGTTTTTGTTGTACTGCTTTTTTTTTTTTTTTTTTAAAAAAAAGGTTGTAATTGTTTAATTAACTTTGTCAACTATGAATATAATACACGGTCTGTTTATTAAATAATAGAAGTTTACATAGATTAGAAGAAGAAGATTAAAATAATGCTAGAGCTCGTACTTACATGGAATGTAATTAGTTAATTTGTTTTTTTTTTTAACATTTACTTTGTCTCCTAAAGACAAAGTTATCTTCTTGGACTCTTATTTTTTGCTTCTGGTTATTGCATCCGTTTACTTTTGATTCACATCATACAAATCTCAAGTAAGGCTTAGATATCCCAGGAATGAGTAAGCAAGTGAAAGAATGCAGTCTTTGTCAATAAAGGAAAATTCCAATTCTTTCTTCTGCTTTTATGTTTCTTGTTTGTCTGTTCTGTTCTACACATTGCAGGTAAAGCGTAGACCGAAAATTCTTAAACACGTGTTTTTTTACAGAAATATATGTTTCTTTTTTTTTCGTTCTCATTCTTTTACCCATGAATTCTTTTGGTGTTGATTATTTTTTTTTTTTGGACGACGGTTGTTGGTTTTTTCTTTTTGCATCATTCTTGTGTATCTTCCAAATGATAGCCATATGTAAGTCATTTTTTTTTTTGTCGCGATCTTAACTTTTATTGTAAGTAGATTGTTAAGCTTCTCGTTCACATATGTAATAATCTTTGTGTTTCTTCATGCGTGTATAACGAATGGTAATTTGTTTTATTAATATCTAGGACTAACTTCCTTTCTTTTCTTTCTTTTCTTTTTTTTTTTTTAGAAAAAAGAATCCCTTGGTTTAAAGTGAACCCGTGCTTAGATACATACAGAATAATCCGCAAAGCTTCTATAACAGTTCTGTCTAGTGTAATTAACTTAAAAAATGATGGGGGTCGACTAATGCTTTTACAGATTTAATACCATGACAATATTTGACTTTGTGTGATATAAATATTTGTATATAATTGAATGATCAGTCAACAAAATGGAAATTGCTTGGAAAAGAATATTTCCGCGTGAGAATTAAAACCATACATCATCTGCAATGCCACCTTGAATTGTCGTGTTTTTCAGCATCATTGCTATAATCGTTACTTTGATGATATCCTGTAATTATTTTTATTCAAAGCATTCTAATAGAGACCTTAGGGAAACAATTTGCACGGAAAATTGCGATAACTTCTTAATATAGAAATGAAAAACAATTTGCACGATTACATAATATTTATTAAATAAAGGCATTTAAAATAAAGATTTGCTAAAATGATGAAATGATGAACTTCGGATTTATTTTTCATTTCTTTATTTTTATTCAATATTGAAGTTATGCCAAACTCCAGAACCTTAGCACATCCTAGATCGATGCTTCTCAGACGCTTAAATGCACTCGAAAGGGTTGAAGAACCGGATAATCGTTTGAGGCAGGCACACAGAATGCGTATTATTGAGGGAAATTGTGGCCAAAGATCTACTGGCGCTAGAATATATGAGATTCATCAAAGTCAAGGCCGTTTAAGATTCGAGGAATTGGCTGATGGTGATTGCTTAATATTGTTCAGGTTTACTTATGATCAGGTAAAACTACATTCTTTTAGCTTATACACATAAAACTTGCTCACCAAATGAGGTTCCATATGCATGTGAAAGATAAAGCAACTAGTTGTAGCTTTCGGCTTTAATGAAACAGTAATCCTATGGCCGGGAGACAGAAAACAGAGATATAGAATAGCATCTGTAGAGGCCCTTGGGATTATGCTTAGACGTTTATGTTTTCCTGCGAGATTAAAAGATTTGGAGCGACTTTTTGGAAGAAAAGAATCCGAAATCAGTCGCATATTTAATGCAATGATCCTCACAATGTACAACAAGTATTCCAAAGCGATGGAACTTGATCGTCAACAATTTTCCCCACACAATCTCGGAAGATTTAGCAGAGCGATTAGTGCAGCTGGTAAAAATTGAAATAACATCGTTTTAAAAACATTACTTGAGAGTTGGCATACAATTAGAGGATATGTATTTCCCAAATGTGTTGGCTACATTGATGGGACCTTCTTTCATTGTGCTCGACCAGCGGAAGACACTAACCAAAGGGCACTATATAACGAGCATTATGTAGCTATTTCTCTAGAAAAAAAGAAAAAAAAGAAAAAAAAGAAAAAAAAGAAAAAAAAAAAGGTTGAAAAAAGTTTATAATTGATTGTTCTTAGAGAGGTCATGGCTTTAAATTCCAAACAATGGTAACACCAGATGGCATCACTTCCAGTTTATATGGCCCCGTTACAGGAAATAGACATGATGCCCAAATTTTTACCCAAAGTATGATGGAGAAGCGTCCACGCCTATTATTTGATTTAAGACACCAAAGAGTGGGTGGTTGTCATCACCATATTTACGGGGATGCCGCTTATGCCAACTCACTAGTAGTACAACGCCCATTCTCAAGAGGTACATGATTTATCTGAGCTATTATTTCTCTTCATGGTATCAATTACATTTACAATTCTCATAAATATAACCCGTATCGTTGCATACATTGATAGTTTCCGCTAACGAAGAACAACTCCGGCAGAACAGACGAATCTCCAGTGTTCGTATTGCTGTTAAAAACGAGTTTGCCCATGCGACAACTTTGTTTGCGTATTTGGACTTTGCTCGTACTTTGCGATCAATGCAGAGTCCAATTTCTGCCTACTATGTAGTAGCTACCCTACTGAAGAATATACACGTTTGCATGAATGGTGGAAATCAAAACAGTAAAAGATTTGGAGTAATGCCTTCTTCACTTGAGACATACATGAACGGTTTGTTGGCACAATCACAATAAATGTATATGGTAATTTTTTTTTTAAAAAAAAAAAGACATTTACATACAATTATTTTTTATTATAGAGTAGAAGGCTGCAAGTAAGAAAGAGAGTGTTATTGGGGTGGCTGTAACAATATCTACATAATTTTGTCAAGAGAACTTTTGATGTATTCGACATCTGACAAAAGTTAGGCTTGGGTATTTTTGATATCGTCAATATCATCCCTCATTTTTTCACTCATCTTGCAAAATTCTTCTTCTTGTTCAGTCATACTCAACTCAATTTCTTTCCTGAAGTTTTGTACAATGTCATTGTCAGAAAAGAAACTGGACGTGCCGTTTAAGTAATCCTCGATTGCTTTATCACTCTCATGGTCTTGGGAGCTGGCAGTTTTTCTTTTTGCAGCTGGTATTTCACTATTGCTGTCATCTGCCTTTCTTTTCCTTGAGCCACTATGGACGGGCCTATCGATCTCATTCGCTCCATGATAACATCTTGGTCCTCTTCTTTCTTCTTTTTTTCTTCGTCTTGCTGCCTCTTTTCCATGGCGTTTTTTTTTCCTTTGAAGCTTCCATCTACATATAGCATTAAATGTGTCATTTTACGGTGCATATTTAAAGCTCAAAAGTATTAAATACCTTGCCCTTATACTCGTATATAAGCTAATCGAGCTTTGTGTATGGCTCATTAGTACCACTTTGTCCTCGTGTTTTTTTATCTCTTCTGTCAAAATCTTTGATCAAAGTGTGATACCTTGATTTTATGGATCTGACTGAAAGAGCTGCTACACTAGGATCTTCTTTGTTAACTATATCTGTCAGTTTCTCCCAGGCTGGTGTTATGTTTTTGTGGCCAGCTTCTGGAGGATTGATGCTATTTATTCCCTCCATATACACTTAATCGCGACTTTGGGTCCAGATCCCTTGGCTTAGGGGTGATGGCTTTTGATCAATACTGTTGCTAGTGTTGTTGAGAGTACAAGGCATTTTTTTTTGATTTTTTGATTTAGTTTCTAAAAGAAAAGGAGTGAACTTTGGAATGTAATTCATGTAATTTGTACTGCACAGCAAAATCGCGCGGCGCTGTAATACTAAACCTTCGCTTTTATTTTTTGTCAGTTTAGCAGTAAAAATGATTGGCTATTATTAACTGCAAATTCTGGTTGAAATTTGCACGGCGGTTGCATAACTATTACGTAATATATCTTTTCTTGGACGAGCAAATTGTTTCCCCAAGGTCTCTAACATCTTAAATTAACTTCCTGGTACATTTTGATATTTCTTTTTTTTTTATTTATTCAACCTCTTAGTAAAGCCTTTTGAAATATTATTTTGATTCAACTTCTTGGTGCAGCTTGTTCATATATTCATTCTCATACCTATTTACGATAACTATTTCTTTGGTTTTTAATTGAACCTATTGATTCAGGCATAGTGCTTTCGCAGGAGGTTCATGGAACTGGAAAAACGTATGTGTACTTCTCGTATGTCAATCTTTTGAAGACAGTGTCTATGTTGTTTTGTTATGACTTTGCGTTGTCATACCTAAATCTAAGTTTTGAAAAAAAAAATTTACAAATTATCGCGCAATTATCATTGGTAAAGACACCTATATTTTTATCTATGTACAAACAGTTGCACACTAAAGACTTATAAATGTATATCACCCATCACTTTTATGTTTATTTTGTTCAAGTAGGCGTAATTCATGGCTTTTGAGTTAGTGGAGTTTGAAAATATAAATATAGCCATGTGTGTTTTTTTTTCTTTTTTCTTTTTTTTTGTTTTCTTTTACAAAAGCTTAAGCTGTATGCACTAAGAAGAAAAATTGCGGGAGTAAACTCCCGGTAATGGGATTAATTTAATGTAAATGGGAAAAGGCCCGACGGAGGGAGTAATTTTATCGGCAAAGATGGGAAAAGGCCCACTAATGGGAATTGTAATCGAAGTAAGCGGGTTTTACTCCCACTAACGGGAGTTACTCCCTTTTAGTTTTTTTTTACTCCCAGTAAAGGGACACAAAACTCCAAAGAAAAGTGGAAATTTCCCACTAGTGGGAGTTACTCCCGATGAAAGCAATTTTTTTTTAATTCCGTTTACATGTGAAATTTTGGAC
>JNDS01003678.1:0-14294 GCA_000697035.1 Rhizopus stolonifer B9770
TTTTTTTTTTTTTTTTTTTTTTTTTTTCCACCACCTCCTCTTTATCTTTTTGTGTGGTTGTATAAAATGGCATCGTCCAATTATCATCTACCTACCATTGCTGCTGTAGCTGGATTTGCTTTAGCTGCTTCGAGTTATGTCTTATCAACAAATAGCTTTGAATCAAAAAAACGAAAACGTAGAATAAAAAACAAAATTCAAAGAGGTATATTACAAACAAGCAAACCAAAAAAAAAAAAAAAAAGAAAGAAAAACTTCATTAACACAAGGAATTGTATGAACAACAGAACGAGATGGAAAATACATTTATGGATTAACAAACACTGGCAATTTCTGTTTTGTGAATGCTGTCTTGCAGGTTTATATACTTTTTTTTTTTAAAAAAAAAAAAAACACAAAAGAACTCATAACTGTTTAGGCATTTGCTACTTTATCTAGCTTACGTTCTTATCTTGTAAGCTCAATACTTTTTTTTTTTTTTCTGGATACATTTAAAAAAAAAAAAAAAAAAAAAACTGATTATTTTGTTCCAGGCTGAACGCGTAGACGAGCAAGGGGATGAATCAGCACCTACAGTTCCTCAAAACGAATTTATTTTGAAATCTGTTGCTTGTGCTTTGTATGCAACTATAGAATGTAAATAAGCGGAAATATTCTTGTATTATAGTTTGGATTAAAAAAAGATATCATAGTGTTGAACAGTCCTATTGCAAGATCAAAATCAATTACACCCATAGACTTTTTAAATGCTTTGGAGGTCAAATTTGGTGGCACAATCAACCGCGACCAACAAGTAAATATATATATATATATATATATAATATACATAGAATATATGCTAATGATTTGTAAAGGATGTTCATGAATTATTTCAAATCATATCAAGTGTATTGACTACAGAAGAAGAAATTCAATATAAAGAAAATGCAACTTCTTTACTAGATGCGGCAACAGTGAAAGGATTCACAATGGGTGAAAACGTAAAAAAAAAAAAAAATAGACATTTGGATATGTGGCTGATGTTTATGTGCATATAGGATTACAATAATGACAGCTTTGAAACATCATCTGTTTCATCATTCGGTACAACTGCATCCATGTGGAGTTCATTCTCTGTTTGTACAGTAGGTGGTAGTTTAAGACCGAGAAGACGTAGTCCTAGAAATCCTTTCACTGGATTAGCAGCTTCCAGAGTGAGTTGTGTCAATTGTGGTTATACTGTGAGTTTGGTTGAATAGAGAAAACAAATATTAATTATCATTGGTAATATGCAGGCACCTATTCGACATCACACATTTGATAATATTTCCTTAACAGTACCACAAACAGTAAGTGGCTTGTGTTTGTGCGATGAAAATGACTAATAGAGATGCAGTCATACTGTACTTTAGAAAGCTGTTTGAATATATACACAAAAGTGGATACGTTGAACGACTTTCAGTGTAGAAAATGCACATTGAATGCCACTTTAGAATCATTGTTGAATGAATTAGCTTCAGTTGAAGGGAAAAACGAGGAACGTGCATCTGTATTAAAAGTAGATATTGGAAGAATAAAAGACGCATTACAATACAACGTAGAAGCTTCTTTGGTAAAAAAAAAAAAAAGTAAATAAATAACTGATATAAACTAACACTTTAAAAAGTACGGCATTCCTCTTGTCACTCCTTCACAAACACCTTGTACAACTAAACAAACCATGTTTGCTAACCCACCCAAGGCACTTTGCTTGCATCTTTCTCGATCCGTCTATCACCCCTCTGGCATGATTCAAAAGAACCACTGCCAAGTTCAATTCTCTGAGTATCTTGATTTAGCGCCCTTTACAACTAACGGGTACCTCAACACATCGGATCCTGGAGCATCCTTGAGCTCACCTCCAGCCACGCCTGTCTTATCTCAAACCCGTACCAGTCGAGCTAGTCTGGTCTATCTTCGTAACATGGCCAACGGTCACCGCTTCACTCACGGTCAAAAGGATGGTCTGAACATTGCTCTCATGTCTAACAAGGAAATCGATCGACCCATTCAAAATGCTCTTCCATCACTCTCCATTGTTCCTGTCAACCGAGCAATTCAGTACAGACTGTGTGCTGTCATTGTTCATTACGGTAATCACGAATCGGGCCATTTTGTGACCTACCGACGAAAGAAATTGCCCACAGGCCATGAAGTACGTAGTCCTTTGGGAGATAACAAGCCTAGACAGGCCAGCAAGTTCTGGAGATGTAGTGATGAAATTATTGAAGAAGTAGACTTGGATGTTGTATTACAAAGCGAAGCATACATGTTGTTTTATGAACGTGATGTTTAAATAAACGCTCTTTCTCTCTTTTTATTTTTTTTTAAAAAAAAATATTTACAACTCTTTAACGAGCTTCGAATTGAACCACTATAATATGGAGGGAGAGAAGATTAGTAAAATTATTGTTTTTTTTTTTCTTTTTTTTCTTTTTACTTCTCTTTGTTCTCTTTTTATACATGATTCTGTGTCCACAATCTTGACAACGAATAGGTTCTCTAGGCTTTAATTGATTTTCTAAACCGCAATCTACAAAAAAAAAAAAAAAGATCCATTTTAATATAAATTAACAAAAAATAAAAGAATTTTACCAGCACACAAGTAGATCATGGCAGGTGGTTGACGAATTGCTGTTCCTTGGTATCCATCCATTATATATAAGTGTGTATGTGATTAAGAAAAAAAATTAAAAAAAAAAATCGGTTTTTTTTTTTTTTTTTTTTTTTTTTTTTTTTTTTTTTCTGAAATAATGAGCAAGTCACAAGCTCTTGGATTTGGATAGATTCAAAACTCTATTGTTTCTCATCTTCTCTAGTCTTCCATCTTCTCTGGTCTTCCGTCTTCTCTCTTTCTTTCTCTTTCATTTATGTGTCTCCCAAATCAAATTGAAGAACAAATTGAAGATTTTATTAATCGACTCAAAAGAAGGCAAAGGAAACAAAGTTTCTCTCTCCTCCTCCTCCTCCTCCCCCCCCCCAAAAAAAAAAGCTGACAATTAAAGAATAGGCAGATCGTCGGGTCTTTTTCTGTAGCCAAAGAAACAGCCAACATTTTACGACAAGTAGTTTCTATGGCTCGATGGAGAGATGTAAATCGTTTATTGAACCTTGTGAATGTTATAGGAACAAGATTGTCTTTAGCACAACCGAACGGTAAAATAATAACGAGATATACAATGTATTTTTTTTTTTTTTTTATCCCTTCTCAAAAAATAAAAAAAAAAAAATAGAACTGGCGGTGAATAATATTGTAAAAAGAATGCTCAAGGTAATTAGAGAAGTTTCTAGAGGAGAATTAGGTATGCAAGGAAGCGATCTGGTATCGGATGATTTTGACTTGAATGAGGAAATAATTGAATTGGAGAATTATCCAAGCTTGGCTTCACAACCTTCCATGTTTCGATTGATGACAGATATATCGAATTTGACAGTGAAAGAGAAAGAAAAGGATACATACAATTTGAAGTCGTTAATAATTCAAGAAATTACCGAAGAAATAATTACTGATCTAGATACGATTTATAAAGGCATTGCAGATCAAGCTTTGGACTTTATTCACGAAAAGTAAACAAAAAAAAAAAAAAAAAAAAAAAAAAATCAATCAATCAATCAAATTGAATAAAACATTTTTTTTAGGGAAGTAATCATGACAACGGGTCAATCACATACAGTACAAGAATTCTTGATTCGTGCAGCGCAGAAAAGGAAATTCCAAGTGATTGTTGCAGAGTCAGCACCTATGTAAGTCGGCGGCTTTATTAAGAGATACAAGAACTTACTTTTTTTTTTGAAAAAATTAAAAGGTATCAGGGACATGAAATGGCACTTGCACTGTCTAAAGCAGGTATTGATACAACACTTATTACAGACAGTGCTATTTTTGCTGTGATGCCTCGTGTAAACAAGGTAGTTTTGGGTGCACATGCAGGTAAAAAAAAAAAAAAAAAAAAAAAAAAGATAAAAATAAGGATTAGCTCTTTGATATTTAATATGCTTAGTGATGGCCAATGGTGCATTGATTTCTATTAGTGGATCTCATCTATTAGCAGCAGCAGCAAAACATCACTCGAAACCCGTTTTAGTTTGTACAGCGTTGTACAAACTGTCACCTTTGTTCACCTATGATCCGGATGCATTGAATGTCACTGTATCACCACAAAATGTCTTGAGCTTCCAAGAGGGAAGTATCATAGACAGAGTGACGGTCAACAATCCTTATTACGATTATATTGCGCCTGATCATGTTAGTCTGTTTATTCATAATCTGTAGGAAGTATATTTTGTAATTGTCACTTTTTCTAACAAAGATTTTGTCTACAGGGGCTCAGCGCCACCCACTTACATCTACAGATTAATTAATGACAACTATGATCCAGAAGATTCATGAATAAAGTAAAAAACCAATAATGCTTAGGAATTAAAGAAAGTACAGCAAAGAGAAGTATCTGATCAAATTACACCTTTCATTATTTTACTGTTAACTCACACCAAATGGTATATCTTTTCCCTCTTTTGAAGTTCATTTGATTAAAGCAGTAATTACAATTAAAACAGTGTTCAACTCTCAAGAGTAATTCTCTCTCATCGAGTATGGTCTTAAATAGTGGATTTTTAAAATCTACATAATAAACTTCAATTGATTATTATACAGTTAAAATACCAAACTATATCATGTAAACAATATGAATATACATGATATAAAGAAGCTTTTTTTTTTTTTTTTACTATTTTTCAAATATTTTCCACTCCCCCCCCCAATTTCTTAATGATGTCTTGCTTACCAGCTGTTGGATAGATTCTCTCATTCGATAGATACTCGGATGCAACAGAAAAAGAAATATCTTTTCGGACCAAAACAAAATCAAGATATATTTACGTAGCAATTGTTGTACTACTGAATTACCGCGCTTTACAAGAATTCTCTCATTTTTTTAAACACAGGAGTATCACAGCTTATGCTTCTCTGTCCTTGTTTTCTTGTTTTATTCTTTCAAAGAGTAAAAGGCTACCCGTCTACCAAAAAAAATCTCAATCTATTTCAACAATGCAATATTTAAAGTCGGCTATTTTGGTATGGCTATTTATGCCAACATGCCATGTCTGGATGGGGCCAATGTTAAACAATAACCCGTAAAAGATATGCTTTAATTATCAATATCAGCTGGTAATTCTGGTGATTCTCAGGAGGGTTACTAATTGTCTTTATCGGGAAAGTGGTCATGTATTGTTGTACTAACTTCCATTATTCCTGGTTTTGACAAGATTATATCTCTCCTCGGCATCTTTTTTTTCCTGCGATCTCGGAAATTCTTCCTTTGTATGTCATGTACACACTTATTTGGTGATACCCTGTCTAAAAAAGAAAAACGTATTGAACTATACACCTATCTTTATTACATTCTTGTATGGCATTCATTGGTATTTTATAGCGTTCTCTTTTCGGGATAAATACTATTCAACATATATATACATATATATACAAACTTGCACAGGATCGCGTGAACATACATGCACACTCACTAATTTTTCTATTAATGAATCCATTGATCAAAGTCTTGTAATACATCTGTCTGTAAATGTTTATGAACGTGTTTTAGGTTTTCATCAAGTATTATTTGAAATCTTTCTTTAAACATGGGAGATATCTTGATTAATAAATTATCCATCGATTCAAATAACATTTCCATATGTTTTTGTACTAAGTTTACAGAAGACATGTTAACAGCGTTAGATAGAGGTGAACATGAAAGTGCCTAGAAAAAAAAATTAGTTTGCTATCAACAAAGGTGTCATTTTTACCCTGTATCCTTCACTTGAAATCTCAATGACAACCATAATGTCTTCCAATAGTGTTAAATCCATCCTTGCAACATTATGTATCTTGTCTCTCACAAATATCGTGGCTGAACCAGGAACAATTCCATAATCATAAGCGTACACCAATTCATCTAATTTTTCCAATAAAAACATTAAATTAAATTAAAAAAAAAAAAAAAATGCATTTTCTCCACTCTTTATATATTTTCCCACAATTAAAGTTTCTATTACGTTCGGCTATTTATTTTCTCTCTCTCTCTTTTTTTTTTTTTTTTTTTTTTTTTTTTTTTTTTTTTCGAAATTGGAATAGATTTGTTTTATGTATAGAAAAAAAAAATAGCCCTTTTAAATAGATATTTGTCTTTATTTTTTCATGTAAACTCAAAGAAGAGATACACTGACCAATAACAAGTAACACATAAGTTGCGGAGTGTACAATTATGAAAGCTCTTCATTTAAACAAGCTTGTAATTATGTATCGTACACTTGATAAAACCAAGCTATCATTTTTATAGCTTAAACAAAGTTGATAATTGACCTACTTTGAGCTACTCTGGGCTACTTTGATAGTGTTATAGATGATGAAGGGGGGGAATATTCAAGTATTAAGGAACTTATGCTATACAAGTCAATGCCATGTGCCTTTCTTATTGAAAACAATAGAAAAGACTCTCTATTTTGAACTTTTTTTTTTCTCTTGCCTATAAAATCATAAAAACCCTTTGTTCCCTAAAGATGAAGTCAAAGTATGGTTGGATAACTACTTGATGAAAAAACCACTTGTACTGACCTTTTTTTTTTTTTTTTTTTTTTTCCAACTTTATCGGTCAAGAACAAAAATCTACTGCCTGTCGACTTCAACTGTCGTCTCTCCAGAAATATGAACACTTTGTTAAGTTAAATATTGCCTGATTTACAACCATCAATGGTGTAAATAACACAATCTTCTTCTTTAAGACATTATTTTAGACATCCCCTTCTTATAAAGGATGAATTTATTTGAAAATTATAATTAACTAAATGCAGGAACAGATCTAAAGAAAGCAAAATGGTTAGAATACACATTTTTTTAAAGAGAATATTTCTTACTTTTGAGATTGAGCAGGACTTCCCATAGCCATTTGAGGACTAGTGAGAATATTGCTTCCTAAACTATTAGGGGTAGTGATGGCCTGAGGACTACCTGAAAGAGGAGCAGGAGAAAATGAGGGTTGACTACCACTTGATTCCTTAATAGCCATCAACTGCTTGGCTCTGAAAGCCTCATAATGAATCTGTGCCGTGGTCTCGATCAAGTCTTGAAGGTGTGTACGAGTCAAAAAGTTGCGTAAATAAATAAATTCACAATGCTCTTCATTTTCAACTATAATTGAATGAGTTCAAATCCTTTGTGTCTGTATGTGTATATGTGTGTGTGTGTACCATTGATAACACCATATCTATTCTTTCTTCCTCTGACAGGTCTACCATCAATTACAACATTTCGCTCAGAACCAACAATAGCAAAAGGAAGCAAATCCTACAAGATATTAATTAATTTGAATATTTGTGGGTACTTGACTTTTTTTTTTTTTTTTTTTTTTTTTTTTACCCGAATACTTTCATTCAAAGCTTGCTCTTGTTCATCATCTTCATCACTTTCATAAGGATACAATTTGATATTATGAAAGACCAATTCAGCCTTAATTCTTTGCTTAAAAGCAGCACGTTCTTCAATGGTAAGTGAGTCTGATTTGGCGATCACAGGTACCACATTGACCACTTCTGATAATTTCTTTAAAACCACGATATCGATAGGCTTCAAACTAACAACACATTAGCTCTTCATGACTTACAAATTTTAAACTTACGCATGACCGGTGGGACCAATGAAAAACAAACAACAATGGATACGAGTATCTTGAATATAACGATCACGAGTAGCTGTTAATTCTTTACGTAAATACGAAGAGTGCTGATCTTTAATATACTTGATGATGGGTTCCCAACTAACGAATGATTTTTTTTAGGAGCTTGAACGAAGAAGGGGGGAGAGGAGAGGAGAAAAAGGAGGTGTGTGTGTTATGTTTTACCAATTCTCATTATTGACCTGATCTCCGTAACCAGGAGTATCTACGATATTCAATCGAAGACGTACACCATTTTCTTCAATGGCTAAAATATAAAACGATCAAAACACATTTATTCAATGTATATATCAACTTACAATGAGACACGGTTTGAATTTCAGTGGTCTGTCTAGGTGGCTCTTCTGCAGAGATACGACCTTTGCTTTCAATCAAGTGTGAAGCAAAGATAGTGTTTACTAAAGTGGATTTACCCAATCCGGATTGACCTTGGAAAAAAAAAAAAAAAAAAAAAAATCAGAAACTGAAAGAAAATAGAAACAATTTTATTTTTTTTACCAACAACCATCACATTAAAGTGGAAACCTCTTTTCAATAACTTTTTTTCAATCTGTTGAGTGATGGTGTCAAAACCAACATAACCTTGTAAGTCTGTTGTTTGTGAAGCCTAAGAAGAAGAAGAAAAGAAAAAAAAAATATGAACACAAACAAATTAAAAAAAATTAAAAATCTTACAATCGTTTGTTCAGGAACCAGAGAAACTGAAGACATGTTTATGAGTAAAGAAAAAAAAAAAAAAGAGAGAAACTGTTGTTTTCGATGAATTATTTCTTAATACAAATAATGATGTATAAGGAGACCAAGTAGGGGATGCAAGGGGAAGGAGAGGGGAATGTTCTCAATATTTTGTATAAAAACACACTCTATATCATATCACTGTTCATCAATCAAGGATGATTATAATCATTTCATGCCATCGATAAATGATTAAATATGTGTTTCTATTTGTAAAGAACATGTTAAAAGCCTGAAAAGAGAAGATGCAAACTCAGCTGTTATTGGCCACTTGCAATTATCCAATGAAATAAGCTAACGTTGAAAGAACATCAATAAATAATTTTCTTTTTTTTTTTTTTTTTTTTCTTTTCAATGGATTCAGACAGTAATAAAGAACTTGGCTTATATATAGCTTATGGGGCCATGGTCACTATGGCAGCTATTCCCATCTACATGGGATCTGTAGGCTCTATCAAAAGTATGAAGCGACCCGCCAACGCGCCCAAGCCAAAGAAATCCGAATCTCCTCTCGACGATTCCGATGATGAAGATGAATCTGTCACCGAGAGTTTAAGCTCGAATGATGCTTATATGTTTCCTGTTATTGGATCTGGTGTCTTGTTCTCAATGTACCTTGTATACAAATACATTGACAAGAAATACATTAATTATGTCTTGACTGCTTACTTTTCTATCATGGGATGTGCTGCTGTTACCAAGGCTTCTTTAGATATCTTTAAATCGGTGATTCCTGTCTCATGGTTAAAGTGTGTTGCTAAATACAAGGTGACACTTTCCAAGAGATCAAAGTGTAAGTTTTTATTTTTATTTTATTTTTATTTTTTTTAAAAAAGAAAAGAAAAAGAAAATTAATAACTCACTATGTTTTGCTTTCTTAGACCTTTCCCACTTTAACTTTACTGTGATTCATTTCATGCTCATGTTTACCTCCATCGTATTGACCGTCTTTTACGGCTTGACCAAACACTGGATTGCCTCCAACATCTTTGGTTTTTCATTCTCGGTCAACGCCATCCAACTACTTTCTCTCGATTCCTTCAAGACAGGTATGATCTTGCTTAGCGGTTTGTTCTTTTACGATATTTTCTGGGTCTTTTACACACCTGTAATGGTCTCTGTCGCCAAGAACTTTGATGCTCCCATCAAGCTTTTGTGGCCCCGAAACATTATCGAACACCTCTTTGAAAAGACTTCTTCATTTGCCATGTTGGGTTTAGGCGATATCGTCATTCCCGGTATCTTTGTAGCTCTCACTCTTCGCTATGACCGCCACATGTCTTGGAAGCGTCAACCTGTCGGACAGTTCAGATCAACTGATTTCCCCAAGCCCTATTTCCAAGCTTGTTTCACTGCTTATATCATTGGCTTGATTACAACTACTGTTGTCATGCACGTCTTCCATGCTGCTCAACCCGCCCTTCTCTATCTTTCACCTGCTTGTATTCTTTCTGTCTTGATTACTGCTGCTACCCGTGGTGAATTGAAGGAATTGTTCTTGTATACAGTAGAAGAGGATAAGAAAGAGGATAAGAAAGAAGAAAAGAGTGAAGAAAAGAAAGTTTTAATTGAAGAGGAAAAGAGGAAAAGAGAATCTCAAATCATTGAAGAAACTGTAGAAGAAGAACACTTTGAAGACAAGGAAATGGAATTAGAAGAAATTGAATTGGAAGAAGATTAAATAAAAGTTGTAAATACCCCCCATCCTCATCATCATCAATAAAAAAATTTTTTTTTTATTATTTAAAAAGTTTGCCTGTGAGGTGCAAAATCTTGTTCTGTCACAGGTATAGGGCCATTTGCACTAGCAATATTACATTGATGAAATAATCTGAAATCATCAGGTGTTAATGAACCAACTACAGAGTGAAGTACACCACGGTTATGGAAAATAACAAAATCTCCATCTTTCCATTCATGAGCAAGCACATTTTCGGGGCTAATACTTGGTCTTTGAAGACTATAGAGAATCTCTCGAACCCTCTTCAAATCACCTACTGACTTGTTATCAATAATAAGGTCTTCTACAGCTGCTGGGTGTACTTGAAGATGAATCTTGTTAGTTACTGGATTTTTCCACAACTACAAGACTGTTTTTAATATACATTTCTGGATAATATATAAGAAGGCTTTTACCATAGGGTATATCTTGATATCCTCTTCATTGATTTCTGGCAATTCATCTTTTGAAAGTTCTTTTCCTTCAGAGACCATACCTAAACCAGTAGAATTGGCCTTTGCTTTAGAAATCCATAGATAAGGATGAGCTGCATATTTCACTTGTGTTTTAAACGCAAGTTCCTTCATCTCTGGAGACAAGAGTTCAAATGCCCTCTGACCAGAAACAACTAAAGACGATTAGAGCTTTATTCAATTTATTTGTTCTTATTTACATGCTGTTGTTCCCAATTGAACTTCAATCTCTTCATTGCTTCCATCATCATAGCGTACGATTTCTCTTCTGGATGTCTATTTTTTTTTTTTTTTAGTAATCAAAATAAAAATAATAAAAAAAAAGAATAATCAAGATGGGCTTTACTGGATTCTTTATACCAAACAATGTGGTAACCTTGGGAGGATTGAGTTTATAAAGCGCAGCATCCATATGCCATCTGTAAAACCGAGTATACCCAGCCTTCATTTCTTCTTCAGTCAGGGTCGTTTGATGAAAGACAGTATGACTTGGATGTGTCAATTTTCTCTCTTCAATACCACAATGATCCTTGACAATACCGTTACCCAACAATTGAACTTGAGGTTGATCTGGTAGTGGGGATAAGTCACGAGCGATGACTGAATCTGCTGCACGGTGCATGCTTCCGTGTCCGTACATGTCCACGTTTTCTGGATCAAATCGCTTGGTGAGTTCATACTGTGTCTTGGGTGTTACATGGCCTTGGCCTCTTACAACAACCACTTGATATGTATAGACAGCATTGAATAAGCTATCGAAATCCTTGGCTATCATAAAAAAAAAAAGAGTGAGTCTATTGCTTTGTACAATCATTTTTTTCTTTTTTTTTTTTTTTTTTTTTTACGCGAGATAGTCTCAAGGTCCAGATCATTAATAATAGCACCAAAGTCAACACCAGATTGTTTGGCAGTAGGAATAATAGGTTCAATAGTAAAAGGCATTTTTCTTTTTTTTTTTTAAAAAAAAAAAGGGGGAAACATTCGAGACTTTGCCTGCTTAAATAGTCAATTCGGAGTTCTACACAAACCATTATACCATGTATTTTAGCAGAGATAAACTCTGCCCTTCCTCTGCTGATTTTTTTTTTTCCTTACTTGATAGCAATCATCTGTGCTTAGTTTTTTTTTTTTTTTTTTTTTTTTTTTTTTTTTTTTTTTTTTTTTTTTTTTTACGCTACAATTGTTAGTTGGGCTTATTATCTACTGATAAACCCTTTTATTATTCTAAAAAAGAAAAAATATTTTTTAAAAAAAAGCTTTTCAATTCATAACTTTGGAATATGATAAAGAGATAAGCAATTTCCTTTAGAGATAAAAGATAATTCCGTGTAACTCATTTTTATTTCTACTGGGATGGCAATCCCGCTAAGAAAATGTTGGCTACAGGATTTTACCCTAAATTTAGATGATGTTATTTTTTTTTCTGGACGAATCGAACTTAATTTCCAGACATTCTTACCTTTTTTTTTGGACAAAATAAATATGGAAATCAGACAGAAAAAGGATTAGCTTTTAGATGAATGAGAGTTTACATCTAGACATTTACCTATATATTACAGAAAATCAGCAGTTATGAAAGATGGTTTTTTAGACAAAATTATAAATCTAAAGAAATCCTTACCTGTAATTATCTTTATGTTCCCCGAAAGAACCAGCTGTGTACAGTACAGCGATATTTTTCATTTTCGTTTAATGCTGCCTTTTAAATTCTTCAGGTTTTCCCTTCCCCCAATCCAGACATCCACGCCGATTGACAACATGTTTTTTTTTTTTTTTTTTTTGCCGCATTCACATACTCGCTGCCAAAAAAGTGTGGAGCAGGTTTTACATTCCAGCACACCTTGACCGTGAGTATGTGAAGCAGTCTCAAGACTTTCCGAACGGCACTTGTTGCAAATTTTTGAAGTTTTGTATTCATCTATCGTAATCGCAATAAGCCCGCCCTCCCTTTTCCTTTTTTTTTTTTTTTTTCAGTGATCTCCATAAAACTCTTATCACACCAGACCTGTTATTCTTGAGCTTAACGACGTCCTTGCCAAACATAACATTGCCGAAAATAATTAAAGGTACCAGTAGTTTTTGTTGAAAACGCTATTTGGAACAGCATTATGACTACCAGAAATACACATATGATTTACAAAGCACATTGCTCTAAATATTATGTGTCTTGAGTCTTTTGAGGTAGCAAGCACCTTCTGGTAAAGTAAATCTTGATATTCTTCATTAATTACTGATCTGAAAGTTATTTTTCGCGTAAAAGCCTTGTAACCGAGGCCTAAATTTTCTGAAAGAGATTTTTTTTTGGTTGGTCTATGATTGACACATGCAAAAGATTTTGAGGTGCTATGCCCTGGTTCTTTACAACTTTTACATGTAACAGACGAGATATTCTGATACTTTGCAGCTATTTTATCTTGCCTAACACTACTAGTCTGTTTCCTTTTCTTTCCCCCTTGCTGTTCCAACTATGAATATATAATATATAGATTAGTTTGGGTTGGTGGGGGTATGCCTCAACTTATTATTACCATCATCGGCTGGCCCTTCTTTATAAAGTTTGCATTTAAAGTAGCTGTTATTTGTATGTCTATTTTCGTGGCAGTCTTTGCATATTATATCTAATAAAGCAATTAGAAAGTGTAAAGACATAAGTATATACATGTATATACTATATTCCTAACCTTTGAATTTTTCTTCTACTTCTTTATAGATTGTTTCGTTGAAAACTGAATCTTTTTTACTTTTAATAATAGATTTGAACATACAATAAATGTTGTCAAAATAAATAAATAAAAAAAAAAAACAAAGAAAAAAGAAAAAGAAAAAACAAACAAAATTTTTACTTTATATTGATTTGAAAAGCTGTTTACAGAAGAAGATATATTTTGTCATTTAGATATATCAGTTTATAGAAGTATTTCGGCACAATAAGTCTAATATTTAACAGATACCATGGTACATTAATGACCATTCATAGACTACTAAGGTTAAAAGATACTAGTTTAACTTTAATTCGTTGAAGAAGAAAATAAAATGAAAGGATTTTTATACAAGTATGTACACCTAAACACTAACCTCTGTTTCAGCATAAATTTATCTGGATTTTTCAAACGTGTATTTAATATCCATAACCATACCGTCTTTCATATTTGCTGATTTTCTATAATATATAGGTAAATGTCTAAATGTAAACTCTCATTCATCTAAAAGCTAATCCTTTTTCTGTCTGATTTCCATATTTATTTTGTCCAAAAAAAAAGGTAAGAAGAATGTCTGGAAATTAAGTTCGATTCGTCCAGAAAAAAAAATAACATCATCTAACTTTAGGGTAAAATCCTGTATTTCTGGGGAATAGAGCACACTACAAATAAATTTTTAAATTCAGTATGATGATTAAAAATTGACTTGCGTTTAATTTGAATGAGCAAGATAGAGAAAACAGGAGAAAGAGAGAGAGAGAGAGAAATGATAGTAAATATTTCTCAAGTAATGTATTTAAACCTACAAAGTGCACTTTTGTTTGTTCAGCGATAACTGAACTGGATAATTTTATTGTGGTCTTGGGCGAACCCGACGTTCTGTCGGTTGCTGCTGTCTTCTACGTCTTGCGCCAGTTCCAGT
>JNDS01003680.1:0-12977 GCA_000697035.1 Rhizopus stolonifer B9770
GCGGGGGAAAAAAAAAAAAAAAAAAAAAAAAAAAAAAAAACAATGACATCAATTTTCATACAAACAGCGAAAGTACAATAAAATGGTTCCTTTTGATTTCCTTGGAACAATCCCAATGAGCAGTTATGAGTCTTTGTGCTGTCATAAGAGAATAGTAGCTACCATATCTCATGAAAAACGTAGCTCCTAAGCAAAAATATTTACTCGATGTCGATATACTTTTCATTTGATTGTAAATAAAATAATAAAAATAAAAAAAATAAAGGAGACCGGTCATATGGTGTAATTTCTTTTTAAAAAAAAATCTGCAGAGAAAATCAACCTGTACAGTCAAGAGAAATACATGTTAAAAGTAGTTATATGGATGTTATATATATTGCTAAGATTGTCAAGTACATAGCTATAATTGCAACTGCTATAGTTATTTCCTCTGGTAAAAATCGAATGCCTTTCATGACTAATTGTTTATTAACAATTGTACATATTTATTTGTTTTACGTGTGTATTATAAAACAAAGAATACCCGTTTTAAAATAAAAATAAAAAAGGTGATCTTCAATGGCTCCTAGACTCCCTTAATCTCCTTGATCCACCTACTCTACAGTATCAAAAGAAATGGAAAAGCAGGATGGCTGTTCATAGGTCATCCATTGGTCTATTAGGGCAGGATGAAAGTTTTACGCCATGAAAGAGCAACAACAACCCCTTAGATCGGATACCTCGCAATCTTAGGAGAAATGAAAAATTGTGGTATTCTTGCAACAGGTCCCGACCCAACTATTTGTTGCCACACAACCACATCATAACCATTACAATATAAATACTCCTTTAATTTCAACATGAATAAGATCTCTCTTTATTCTATCTCGTTAATTTCGTGTACACCTTAAAAAATTAACTACTTTACTACAATGAGTCATTCTTGTAAAAGTTGCTACAAACCCCAAAATCAAGTTAAAATTCAAGGATATGGCTTGAAAAATAAAACTTCTCTGAAGTTAAAGAACTTTTACAGCAAGAAATTAATCCAATCGGTGTTCTTTATGTTGGAAAGAGTTATACATCAAGGTAGGTAACGATTAAAAGCAATAGACAAAGTATACTCACACGTCTTCATTACAGTGTTGCCTACTTGCATTTCTCAAGCCATTTGCTTTCCCCGGTGTTTTTCAACACATATATTACTACAGGGTTGAATGCAAATGGCTCGCCTTGTAAAGTGAGCCCAGCAATGGACAGGCACAACAAAGCGACAACATACAGCCAACGTGCCATTGACCTCTTCTTTGTGGTCGCTCAACCACCTCCAGCCGGGCCCTCCCCCCTTCCTCTGTCTTCAGCAAAAGCCCTATGACTTCCATCGCCAAGATGGAACAGGTACGTAATCACACTACATGTGATCATTAAATTTTGTTGTCTCATTTTTAATGGTTAGGGCTTGTAACGAAGCCCAAGAGCTTTTTAGGGAAGAAATTGAAAAAAAGAAGGCTCATCTTGAAGAGTTAAAAAAATAGAAAACAAAAAAAAAAGCAAAAAATTATAAAATACAACTTGAAAAACTTGAAAAAAAAAAAAATCTTATTAAAAGCATTTTATAATTATAACACTCTTTATCATTTTCCCCACTTGAAATATTTTTTTAGGCACTAGTGTTCTTGAGCATTTGCATTTTTTTTTTTTTTTTTGAAATTTCTAAAATTTTTCACTGTGCCCTTTATACCCGATGTGAGTTTGTCTTGTGGGCAGTGGAAATTACATGGGCCTAACAGGAGCTTTCATTTTGAATTTTATTTTTTTTTTTTTTTTTTTTTTTTTTTTCTTTTGCAGAATTGGATAAAAAAACGGTTTCGTTGGTTATCATCGTTCTCTATAGCAACGATAAATATGCATTAAAAAGTTTATTTTATATGAATTGCACATTTTTTTTTTTTTTTTTATTTTGTTGTTGTTGTTGTTGTTGTTGTTATCTATTTTCTGTTTCTGTTGTTCTTTTTAGACTTTGGTGTAAAAGACATTTCCATTCCACCCAAAGCAGTACGCGACACCTTGTGTCCATCGCGTGGTCCACGGTTGTTTTCTGATTTTAATCTTGAACCAAATGATTTTTTGCCATCATTTCTGTTTGTCATCTTTCCATTTTCTGAGCCCATACGGAAATCTACCTTCTTTTTTCCATTTGTTGATCTTATTGATGGTTTGGTTGGCTTTTTATCTCTCACCATCAGTCCACGCTCTTTACGAATCTTGGATACAATATCATCTTCACTATCAGAGTCATTGTCTTTCATAGATCTATCGTCTTCACTCTCCACGTTATCATCCTCTTTTTCATCAAGATCCATTTCATCTTCGTCATCAGAATCAACACGTTTTTGTTTCTAATAGAAGAGTTAATAATAATAAAAAAAAAACTATTTGCATAAAATATTCAACTCACAGCAGCGATAGGATGTAACAGTTGATATTCTTTTGATTTTTCATCCACTTGGAAGTCAGGGTTAGCAAACATATCCGAGAAACGATTATCTTCAAGTAATGTGCTCTTTCCGTGTTTCTTGTGACCTTCCTCTGTCATGAGTTGTTTAGCCAAAGCCTTGTTGACCGAAGGCAATTGCTTGACGGCACGAATACGTGATTCACGTTCCTTTTCAATCTTCTCCTTCACCACACGCTCACGGTAATCATCATAAGCAAATGGATTAGCAATCAAACGAGCCTTTTCATACAATCTCAAATCGACAAAGAAACCGTGCATATAAGCCTTGAGCACATTGGTACCCATAAGATGCTCGAGACCCAACGCGGTGAGTTCTTTGCGTGTAATAAACTTGTATTCGTCGTAAACGTCTCTGTTCGGGTTCTCTTCCATTTCTTCTGTAAGATTTTCCAAGAAGGAAGCCCATCGAGGCGCAGGCCCCAACTGAGGAATAAAATAGGATCCCATCTGAATACCTTCGTTGGCCGTAAAGATCAACCCGCTATCTTCTACCACCGTCACATCATTGATATCCGTCTCGGGTTCGATCGATGTGAAATGTTTGCCGCTATGACGATCCCAAATCTTGACAATCTTACAATCTGATACAATCACTTTATCGCCTGCTGTTTCGGAATCGGTGTTCATGCCCTTGTGGAAATGGATGTTCTTGATCGGGAATCCGTATTGGTGATCCTTGACAATCGTAGGCACAGACGAACGCAAATCGTATAATAAGGTGTGGCCGGTCGATGTACCTGCGGCCATGGTCAAACCGTCGTTACGGAACTTGAGGGCAGTGACCTCCAAGGGTGCGCTGTCGTCTCTTCCATAAGCTTCGGGCACTTCCATACCAGACAAGAGTCCCACCCGGCTCTTGGATCTCGGGTCCCATAATTCGACAGTGCCTCTGGCTGTACCCATACCAAAGAGTTGATGGGCTGGGTTAATCTCTACACAATTGATGCCTTCTTCACAATCAGTTTGAATCGAATTCAAAAATCGTCCTTGATCTAAATTTAAACGGTAGACTTCTGATCCTGAAGCACTTACAAGAAGATCGCAAGAAGGGAAATGGTAAGCAAGGTCTCGACCAAACTTTGGAATTCTTGTTCGGTAATGAATTCCTCCTTGGGCATGAAGTTCGACAGATCGATCGTTTTGTAAAAGTGCTTGTTTTGTCCAATCATCCGAAAGGATCTAGGAATTGTTTAAACGATAAATAAAGGGAAGGTCTTCTTTTTTTTAAAAAAAAAAAAAAAAAAAAAGGGTAATTTACCTCAAAGTTGATTGTTTCGGAATCAGTATGGCGTTCAAATTTCATGGACATGTCAGCAAATTCGAATACTCTCATTTGTGGTTTATATGTTCCTGTAGCTACAACATACTTTCCATCGCGAGTTGTTTTAATACGGTTGGATGCTTCTGGAAATTCAAAATCTTGAATAAGTTCAATTCTTGTACGATAATCTATTCTCCCCAAAAAAAATATCAATTACAAAAGTACAATATTAAAAAAAAAAAAATACCGAAATCTTTCTTTAATGCCTTCTTTTTTTGTCGAGCAAGCCAGTCAGGAATGGCTCTGGATCCAAGACCACCTGAGACTGTATATACTTTAACGTTATTAGCAGTTGTAACGTGCAAGACCATTTGTTTTCACACACACAAAAAAAAAAAAAAAAATGCAAAGAACAAAATTATGAAAGCTCTCTCACATTGCGCCACAAAAGCTTCAAAATGAAAGTCTGTCACATCGGATTTTAAATTATAGTTTTTCGGTCAAGCACTTGATTTGTTAAAGGTATTTGAGCCGTTATGAATGGTTCAGTCGGTAAGGAACGGGGAGAAAAAAATGTCAAATACAAAAAAAAAAAAAAAAATCTATAATTTTGAAGGTGGATACACAAAATACATAACATCATGCTTCCAACAAGTTAATTTCTCAAATAAAGTATTTTTTTTCCGATAAAAAAGAATTTAGAAAAAGTAGATTGCATAAAGTGTCCTAGGTTACATATGACGTTCCATTCAGATGTTATATAGAGTTTTATCTTTTTTTTTTTTTTTTTATTCTGATTTGGAATTATGAGGAGTACATGAGAGGAGATTTCAACTGTGGGGTTTGTTTCACCGAGTATAAGATCCTTTCTCTCTTTTTTTTTTTTGACAGAGCTCTCCCTTTTTTTTTTTTTAAGTTGTGTTTGTTTTACTGACTTTTAAACGTATATCAATGGTGATTATCCCCTCTGAAATAGCATCATTGAGTTCATTAAGGTTTTTTTTTTTTAAAAAAAAAAAAAAAAAAAAAAAAAAAAAAAAATCCTAATCTTGCATATTTGTTAACCACACCACGATGGTGTAACTCTATTGATGACTGCAATAATGATAATAATAATAAAAAAAAAAAGTCAATATTGTTTATCCGTAATTGAAACGCGTTATAACTTGTACATGCAAACTAATAAGAAGTTGAATTCTTTTCCGAACAAAAAAATACATAAAACTCATCCAATATTCTTGTATAATCTATAAAGGTCAGCTGCATGAACTGCATTTTTAACATTGACTTGAAAAAGATAATAATGACATAAAGCTAAATGATTGGCTCATCTTTCTTTAATTCTCCACTAAACCTAAAAAAGTATTTCTCTGTTGAACAAAGTTTTTGATCTCTTTTTTTATTTGTATTCAGCATGTGACGCCATGAGTTATGAAGAAAAGAAAAAAAAAATCCTGATATTATTAATGCATGTTAGCTGCCATATTTTATAAGAAAAAAAAAAAAAAAAAACTTGAAAGATAAAGAGTTGTAAAGATTGGTACCTTTTCTAATTGAATCCGCAGTTTTAAGCTGAAAGAAATAAGAGAAACAGAGACCAATGCCATAAAAGGGAAGATCCACATTTCTGAGCTTTGTGTTTCATGCACTGCAGCGTTTATTGGTTACATTGAACCAAACTAAAAAAAGTAAATTAACTCTGAAAAGAATTTAAAAAAAAAAGAGAGAGAAAGAGAGAGAGAGAGAGAAAGAGGGAAAGATCCAGGGCTTTCTAGGCACAATAGAATACTGTATGGTTACAAAGTTCAAGTGGTACGAAAGAGTAGCCATTTTTGTGTGGAAAGAGAGGAAGTTGAATAGAAAGATCATGTGAACATATGTGATCATGTAAAAAGAGTGAAATGGCGTTAATTGTTTCAAAACGGGGGAACCTTGATAAATTGTGGGGTTGAAACACAAAGCTTAAAAAAGGATTACGCCCAATGATTATAAAATACCTCAAACTTTTTTTTTTTTTTTTTTTTTTTTTTTTTTTTTTTTTTTTACACTCTCACATATATACAGACACATACACACAAACATACAAAATGAATTATCCGGAGTTGTTGTTAAGTAATGATATGGAAGAATGCGACATGATTTACAGCAATGAATCACTTCCTTCTTCTTGGTCTTCACATTCTTCTATGAATGATTATCAAGTATTTCAACAGAGTATGTTCTCTCCCAGCTTTTTGGATGCTCTCAAACAAGAGCCTTTCATGTTTGAGCCTTTAAAGACAATCCCCTATCATCACTCACCTACGAATACTACTATTTCTTCACCAACAAGTAACTATGATAACAGTAACTTGTTCCAACCCATACCTGAAGAAAAAAAAGATGATAAAAACCTGATTTATTCACGCCCTCGAGATATACAAACGAAATCTTTAGTTCAACGTTACCTGTCTACAAAACAGACCGAAAGAAGAGTTACTATTCTTACAAGTAAAGTAGCTCAAAAGAGCTATGGCACTGAGAAAAGGTAAAAAAAAAAAAAAAAAAAAAAAAAAAAAGTGATGAATGATAAAATATTCATTCGCCACAAAATTTATAGATTCCTGTGCCCCCCTCCCTCCACAATTTTATCCGGTTCCGATACCTGGTGGTCCTATAACCAATATGCTCCTAGCCTGACCATTAGTATCACAGGAGAAAAAGTCAGCCACCAAGGTACGATTGATTGGTACAAGGACGGCACTTTACTCGACCCATCTTCAGCCATAGCGCATGCTAATCAATCCAGCCATCTCTCTGGAAACTGCGTGTCCAAGCAGTTGCATATCAGCGACACTGACGACAAGCGAAAGAAGGCCCAAGTACAAGTAGACATCATGTCTGCCCAAGGGGTTCCTCTCGGTGTCTATTATTCCAAGCCTATCAAGGTGATCAGCAAACCGTCCAAGAAGAGACAGAGTCTGAGAAACATGGATCTTTGTATCCATCACGGGTCCACTGTAGCTCTGTTCAACCGTATGCGCTCACAAACGATTTCCACCAAATACCTCGGTGTTTCCTCTGCAATGACACAAGAACAGGGTCCGGGTACTTGCTTTGTCACTCGATCCACTTCTTGGGATCCCTTCTTGATCTGGATCGTCGATCTCTCTCGACCTCCTGGTTCTCCTCTTCCTCCTTCACTCAAGCACCATCCCGAAAACCCACAATATCCTCCTCCTCCTGCGGTGGCCATCCAAGCACCCTATCAACCGATGGCACTCCACTATAACCAACCTATCGTCCTCCAATGTGTGTCTACCGGCCTGGTCAGTCCGATCATGGTCATCCGTCGAGTGGACAAGGGCAGCAAAGTGGTAGGCGGCAACCAAGTCCAAGACCTGTCATTCCCCACCGGCGGCGAATACGGTGACGAAGCCCTAGGCGACCCCGTCTCCCAATTACACAAGGTCTCTTTCCAAATTGTCCAAGACCTCACGCCAGCACAATACAACAAGACCACCTTCCAACCACAAGTATTCCCGCCCATGAGCGAATGGACTTTACCTCAAAGAAGCCACCAGGTGAGCTACCTGGCCTGTATGAACGATGTGGTCGGAATACACCGAGTGAACGAAGAAAGAGAGATGATATGTTCAGATCCGGCACGCAAACGTCGTTTGTCCTATCAACATACAACTCCCTGCAAGAATAGTCGTCTTCTTCTTCGTCGTCGTCGTCGGGTGAACTCGCTAAACGACGCATTACTGACCAGACATGACGCAGGTCGTCAAGAGCTGAACGGAGACTGCTGGACAGAGGATGTATCGGACGCCGCAGTCTGGACACTGGTTGGTACAGACTCGGTTTCGTTTTGCTTTTCATCAACATCGTCAGGATCTAAGGATGTTGCTCCACATCTGACTTTGGCTCAGCCTGGAACGGTTGAGGGGGATCATCTCTCGCCTCGTCTGACGGTCTGGTTGGGTGACTTGGAGTGTAAGACGGAATACAAATCAAGGTATCTGCTGTCCTGGACTGTTCCTGAGCGAGAAAAACTATTGGATAGTTTATCAGCTCAGTTCGATCCCGATACAAATGGGCATAAGATACCTATTCTTTTGGTTCATCAAGATGGTACCATTTACAACTCTCAACTGTATTATTCATTCTAAGCTTTTTATTTTGTAAATTATGTCTTTTTTTTTTATGCATTCCTCTCTCTCTCTCTCTCTTATGATTTTAATAAATGTAACTATTCAATTAAAAAAAAAAAATTATGAACTGCGTTAACAAGACTATGATATTTTTCTTGTTTTTCTTTTCTTCTTCTTTTACACAAACACAAACACACGCATACACACAAATGAAAGTGACGAAAAAGTAGAATAGAATAAAATAAAATAAAAAACAGAAGAAGAAAAAGTTAACATCTTTTTGAGAAATAGACAATCTACTTTAAGCAATGTTGACATGACAACTCATCCGTCCTCATTGACTCAACCAAAAGAAAGCCGACCTACGATGGGCAACAAAACAATCCGATCCATCGAACGTTACGATCCCATTTCCTCACAAGAGCTCAAAATGCTCAGTCGACGTATCGACCCACAAGAACCGCTCTCCTCTCCTCACGCGTCACCCCGAAAGCCTCCGTTACCGACCCGTTATGGATGTCAAGCATGCAATAAGCGATACAAGACCCAGAACGGTCTAAAATACCACCTCAAGCGTTGCCCAAAGCTGAGCTGTGTTTGCTCTCATCAAGTCGCATCCAATAGTTTGATTGAGTGTGGCCAATGTCATCTTTGGCTTCACAGGGCATGTGTTGAACCAATAGAAAATTATTCTTGTCCTCGATGTCTGCCATCCTCTTTAGAGTTTCTTTTTTCAGTTGATTTTCATACCTTTATGGATGAGAAACAATGGGATTTGGATATCATTCCTTGGATGCACGAGGGTTCGTCCAAATCTTTAATCAATTCAAATAGGTTTCATTGTCCAAAGGACATTTGAGTGAGTATTTGTTTTGTTTTGTTTTTTTTTTGTCTTGTTTTAATAAATGAATTTTATTAAAAAAAAACACTCACTTTATGGTATACTTTATTGAGAGCACACTAAGCAATAATGTAATAATTTTGTATTATTTTGTACTAATTTTTTTTTTTTTAAAAAAAAAAAAGAAGAATGTATGTGTTGATAAAACCATATATTAACCTTGGCCTTGATAAACTCCCCTTCTTATAATTAGGGTGCTTAAGCAATACTTGTAAGTAGGAAAAAAAAAAACCAAAAAAAAGTTGTCGAAAAGAACTTGTTTTGAGAAACCTGTAACCAAGTATGGTTTTAAGGGAAAAAAAAGATTATAAGGAGATTAAGTGATACGATTGTTTATCATATTGATAGGGTGCGGCTTTACTATGCTTTAATATAAATCACATAAATAGCGTGGTCAGATAATAATTTGCACGTACCTGGGGAGGGGGGGGGGGAAATACAAAGCGTTTTCCAAATAAAGACAATAATCGAGGGTGCGCGGACGTAGCAAAGAAAAGTCCATTTTTGGGGGGAACCACAAGTCCTACATTTAATAATTTATTTGTTCTTTTTATTCTTTTATGAATAACCACCACACATAATTTGGTGATGATCTCGCCAAAAAAAAAAAAAAAAAAAAAAATTCTGATTCATGTTGAGTGAAGAATTATAATATAATATGCAACATTTAACACGAGGAATCTTACTTTGGTAAGTATGTCTAGTGTCTGTCAGATGAATATAGAAACACTTGTCTAAAATAGAGTTACAAAATGCATTTTTTTTTCGCTCTCTCACTCTCACTCTCTTATTAAATATGAAACCAAAAATAATGCAAACCGAAGAAGCGGCCATCTTTTGGATATGAGCATTTCCCAGTATTACGAGACTGATTGCATGGGTAGGACAATGTAACCCTATCCATTTGCCATTTAATCTCTCTCTCTCTCTCTTTAATCTACGTCAGAATAATTAGACCTGCATCATTTTCTTTAAAAGGAGGTAAAAAAAAAAAAAAGAAAAAAAAAAACCCTCACTCTTACAATCTAGTGCCTATGATTAAGACAATAAGGAGTTTTTCTTCAAGATTTTCATAGACGTGTCTTTTTTTTTTAAGTCGCAGATAGAATAAGCCACGTTGCCCTGTAGAAAAGAATGTTCAAGAGATTACTTGTAAGAAATAAACGTTTTGTGTTATACTTATTGACGGGTGACACACTGATAAAAACAAGATCGAGAACAAGGGTGCGGAAATAGATGGCTTCAAATAAACAAGTTGTGGAAAAAAAAAAAAAAAAAAAAAAAAAAAAAAAACTCGAATTATTATTACCTTTTGAATTCCCCTTTATCTCCTTTACAACAGAATTCAAAAGGTTGTAAAGTCCAACAAAATCTTGACCCCACATAAATCCACTCCTAGTATTCCTCCTCTCTTTTTTTTTTTTTTTTTTTTTTTTATTATTTTCTTATTGAAGTCATCACTACGTTTCTCTTTTCTCCCTTTTCTTTTCCGAGATTCTAGACATGAATCTATTTTGTGGCGTCAAAAGAGAATAAAATTAGATTTTTTCCTCTTCTCCTCCTCCTCATCCTCCTCCTCCCCCCCCCAAAAAAAAAAGAAAAAAAAAAACACCTCGGAAATAAAATGAGAAAAAAGAAGGTATTCTTTTTGACATTTCAATGTTCCTTATTTAGAAAGTGCTTTTCTTTTTTTTTTAAAATGAAATTATAGAAGCGGCATATTCGGGCGAGGAATTTGGATAAGGTAACATGATCAATTTATAGAGCTTGAATTAAATTCAATTGCCTTTTTTTTTTTTTTTTGCACAGCAACTATTGTTGATCATTAATATATTCACCTTGTGTCACTCCCCCCTCTTCTCCCTTTTTGTGTTGCCTAAACCAAACATATAAATACCCAATCTTCTCGACCCTTTTTTTTTTTTTTCATCTTTCTCTTTATTATTACAAAACAAAACAAAACAAAATGCCTTCCGAAAAATTCAGAATTACAACCAACGGTCAATCTTTACGCAATGCAAACAATACTTTTTTTGGTACGAAATGAATAACTGGTTTCACTCTAAATATTAACAAATATGAATAGACATGACATTATCAGCCAACCTGACTTTGGATGAAAGGTAACAACAATAGAAAAGAATTTTTTTTTTTTTGAAAGTATTAACCCCGAAATAGTAGTGACATCTCTGCTCATAATGACAGGAGATCAGCACATAACGCTTTAGAACGACAAAGACGTGAACATTTAAATTTAAAGTTTCAACAACTAGCACATGCTCTTCCTTCATTACAATCCATCCGTAGACCTAGTAAAGCAACCATTGTAAGCAGATCTCTTGAGTTTGGTAAGTTACAAAAATCTAAAAGTTTTTTTTTTTTTTTTTTTTTTTTTTTTTTTTTTTTTTCCTCGCTAACCATCCTTCGTAGTTTCATCTAGTTTAAAACGAGAATCTGATTTCATGTCTGAAATTGAAACCTTACGTCTCGAGAATGCCAAATTGAAAAAACAAGCAGAACAAGCCTCTGCAAATTTAAAGAGGAATGAAACCGAACAATTATCACCACCACCTACACCTAAATCTTTAAAGGAACCCAAGAAAAGATCAAGACAGCAAGAAGAAGAAGAAAGACCACAAAAGAAGAAGATGGTGAGACAAGAACGAGAAAAGTCAAACTATTTAAATATGACACCTTATATGCCATCACCGTTGGCTGATAACATTATGCCTGAAAACCTGTTGATGAACATGTATGATCCTTCTTACATGATGAATCCTTTCATGTCTACTTTTTATAATCCTGATCAACGTAAGTACTCATTTTTGTTAGTATAACCCCCCCATTAACATCTTTTTGTTCTAGTTTTTAATGATCAAGTCAACTTTTTATCATAAATGCTATACCCTCCCTCCCCTCTTTCCATGACTATATTTACAGTACTGGTTTTCAAGTAAATCTAGGCTCCTTCTCAATCACACACACACACACACACACACACATTATTTGTATATTTGTATAGCAACTATTTTTTTTTTATTGTACAAACAAAAAGATTTAATAAAACTCTTTTTTTTCTTAAAATCCTTCATCATCGGTCTTTTCACCTATTCATCATGATCTCAATCACTCCCCCTCCTCTTTCCCCCCCAAAAAAAAAAGCATGTGTGTTACAAGCTTATTCTTGTGTATCAAATGACATGGAATAGCCTTTTTGGTAGTAATTGACCGATCGTTTTCTTGTACGCTAAAAAAAAAAAAATTAAATTGGGATAAAAATCGAAAATGGTTATATAGGAAAATTAAACACGATCAAACATAGATTTGTATTGAAAAAAAAAAAATTCCTGGTAATAAAAAAAGCTTACCAACACATGGAAAGTTATTGGAACATGAAAACCACTTGTTTATTTACACTAATCAAATTCAAGCGACTTGATATTCTATAAACAAAAGAATACAGATAAAAAAAAAGGGATAACAATAAATCCGGTTAAATAAGCCCAATAGAATCAAAAATTGCTTTCTTTTTTTTTTAAAAAAAAAACCTAATAAAATACTTGGGTTTGCATGTTTGGCCAGCTGTCAAAAAGAAAACAAGTAAATATGACAAGAGTGGCCCCCCCCCTTTGATAGATCTAGTCCAAGATGATTATAAAGCAGTAAAATATATTAACTGCAACAAAAAAAAAATTAATGTTTCTTGACTTTTGTTTTTTTTTTTTTTTTTTTTTTTTTTTTTTTTTGTCAACGAAACCAGATAACATACGTAATCTTTTTTTTTTTTTTAATTTTTTGTGTATACAATGTTCTAAATTAAGATTCTATTCAAAAAAAGACGCGTAAAGTAAATATGCAAAATAATACTTGTCACATGTTTTCTAAGGGAGTTTTAAAAAGGGGATTGTCTTAGAGCACTCTTTGTATTCCCTTTTTTAGAAATCTCTTGGTTTTCCCATTACACCCTATTTCCGCGATACTTTTCATGCACCCCCCCAAAAAAGCCCCCGCATCACCCTCCCCCCCTTTATCTGTGCACCATAGAATTTTTTCATTTTAAAAAAAAAAATCGGTAAATAAAATTCAAAAAAAAAAAAAAAGAGAGAATCCTAAAAAAAAATATTCAAGGGCATTATTTGAATACAAAGCCACTTTTTTTTTTTTTTTTTTTTTTTTTTTTTT
>JNDS01003681.1:0-10061 GCA_000697035.1 Rhizopus stolonifer B9770
TTTTTTTTTTTGGGAGCAGAATAATCTCCACCTTCACGTGGTTGCTCCTGTTAGTAGAAGCGTTTTGCTTTGAAGCCAAGAGAGATTCCTTTGTATTAAGAATTGAAAAATAAAGTTTTTGTAATTAATTCTAAAGCGAAGTTTGCCAAAGCTAAACATAATTTAACGTGAGTTGATTTATAAAAGTAGTAATATAGACCAGTAGTTAGAAGAAATTGAGTTATCTTGGCCCTAAAAAAGTGGATTCCACATAAAAAGCGCTGTATAAACAATATAGTATTGAGAATAACATTATGGATATGTCTTTGAAACGAAATAGGTATAAGCAAGATTAAAGATAATTTTTGATAAAGTAATCATATTGAGCTTTCATACACTTTAGATTCAGTTACAATTCATAACCGGATCAAGAAAAAATATGCTCCCATCTTGACAATCTTTTTTTTTTTTTTTTTTTTTTTTTTTTTTTTTTTTTTTTTTACAAACATACGACACTGTTTTTTTTTTTTTTCTTGCGATGCCATTTTGGCAAAAGATGTAAATAAAATCTCACTAATTCACTGAATGTCAAAAAGCATACTGATCATCCATAAATTTTTACTCTTCAACTATAAACGTTACTGTTTATTGATGAGGTAGCGATATTTCTGAATAAATTAGGGCTGGAAAACATGTGTATTCACTGCAGAAAAAGTGACCTCTAACGAAGCAAGATTTTTGTTATAGCTTGTAATAGGTTAGCTGTTACGGAATTGTTACAGGTTGTAATAATCATTTAAGGTACTAATTTTATTTCCATTTTTGTAATATTAACTTCATATACCCTCTTAGTATGTCTAGTAGAGCAAACCGGCTGAATATATTGTCTAATAACTAATTGCAATGTATTTGAAGATTGTATTGTTGGATTGTATGATTAAACAGCACCGATCTTCCAATTGGAAATACTGATAGCAGACTTTGCTTCTATATTTATTTACAACTGTCAGAATTCCTACAATATAAAGTATTTATTAAAAAAAGGTAAAATCAAAAAGTTAAATATATGGTAGGAATCGTTGATACATTTTCGGCTTAAAGCAGCACACAGATAGAGTAAGTGCAAGTTTAGAGGCAGAGGGTTCTCTAGTCTTTCTGTATTAAAAGTAGTAAGCTCATATGTTACTGTTGGGTGTTTAAGCTCAAATACACCCAAAAATTAACTAGCGACTAGATATCTCAAATAATTATATGGGTTGACTAGATTTGTTTTTGGGCATATCAAACATCCTTACATTGCATGGCTTTTATAAATAGTTATATATGCAATGTTCTAGACTTCAAACAAGCTATGTTTATTTGTATGTATAATGTGGAGTTGTGTAGGTTTTTAGAGCAACAATTTTTATAATATTTGCAATTTCCAATCGATTTTAGTCATTAAAGGTTTTTCTACAGGTTTCAGAGGTTCTTTTTGTGCTTCCTCATATTCTTCCAGAGAAGCATACTAAAAAAAAAATCAGTTTTAGCTCTAACATCTTGTACAATATCGACTTACCAAACTAACAGCGAGCTGCAATGGCACAAAGATAGTATCTAGGGATGATTGAAGTTCGTTCAAGAACTTTTCAAACTTCTCTTGAATAGATCTAGCTTCTTCAATAAAACCAAAAGGTACAAGTGCACGAATCAAGTTACCAATATCGGCTATATGACTCTATAAATTAGTACCGTTAAAATAAAATAAATTCAATCTCTTACTTTGCATTGCGTTTGTTTTTTCATAAAGTTTTTTCAAAGAAGTTGTAAGATATTCTTCCTCAAAGACCGTCCCCTTTTTACCGCGTGCTCTCTTTCTCTCTTCTTTTCTTCTGAGTTTTGATGTTTTTCTGGAGCGTCCTGAACCTTGGGAGCTGACAGAAGAAACTCTTGATGAAGCACTTGTATATCTTGTAAACTGACTGTACATTGATGTGGTGTCTGAAAACATATCAATGTTATCCAGAGACTCGTCGTTGGCCATAGGATTTTCTATCTTTTGCTCTGCCTTCTTTGTACGAAGTTCGGTCAAACGGGCTGATTGTTTACGGAATTGAGCCAACATTTCATCAATGTCTTCTTCTGTCTGAGTAAGTCCTTCAACAAGTCCGGATTTAACATGTGTTTCAATCAAATCCTGTCTATCAAAAGTATAAGATACACGTTCTGCTTCTTTCCAGAGGCATCCCTTTAACAAACAATCAACAGTTTCTTCAATGTCCACTGCATAATCTTTAGCAACAGAAGCAGCTTCTTGGAATCTACGTTTTTCTTTCAAATATTCGATCATGTCGTAAGCTAACGCGTGTATTTCCTCATTTGTATACTTCAATTGCTTTGCAATTGAGAAAGTTTCTCTCCAGCAGCCAGCCATACGGTAAGATTCGATCGCTTGGACTTTGTTGTCAGCCGTAGTATATACAATTCCTGCATCTTCATAGCTAGTTCTAAAAGACAAATGATCACCGTAGGCGTTAAGTATAGTGATCTTTTGAGTCGGTCTGTTAGCATATTCTTCAATGGCTGTAAGATACAAATCGTGAGATTTCATGTATCGCAAAAGCTCATCAAAATGTTCATCGCCTGCTTGACTCAAGTTTCTAAGGGCTTTTTCGTATCTTTTCAAATGGTCATCAATTCTGTATCGTTGGTAGTATTTGTCCAAATTTTTAAGTTCTTGCAAAAACGGAAGGTATTCTTTTGGATCCATCTGTGCTTGTTGTGCAACCATAAGAACAAGAGGGAAGTTGTACATACCCAAAGCAACTTTATATAAATGATCTGCCTTACACAGGAAAATTGTATACTTCAAAGCATCTTCTGCAGCTGGCAAATCGCTTTCACGAATTTCAGATAAAAGAGCCAAGGCAGATTCAACGTCTGGCGGTGAGCTTCTTACATAAGTTGAAATAATAGATTGCATGTAGTGTTCGCGACCAAGCTCAATAAGCACATTTCGGATAGCCTCACAAATTACATTGACTTTGTTTTCTATACCTTTGGCAGCTGTTACTTGATCAACGGTTTGACCACCGCGTCTGTACATCGTTACTAAAGTATCTTCGTTTCTAAGGTTCGACAAAAACAAGTTGAGATAATCGACATCAGCCACTTGTTTAACAAATGCTTCAATGTTTTCCATGAAACGTTCAGGACCATCATCATATAATATGTTCAAGTCGATTCTGTTCTTTCTGCAAGCAACAAACGCAGAGCGGTAGTTAAGGGCCTCCAAGTCCTCTCTGATAGTAGCGAGCACAAAAGCTCTGGGACAAATGGTTTCCAAGTTACCACGAGGCATTTGAAGGACAAGGCTGGGTTTTTGTTGAGTAGCAATCACAATCTTGGATCCACGCTCAAGTCGACGAGAAGTTTCATCGTAAGCATCAGCAGCTGAATCTGACAATTTGAGATTTTCCAATGAAACATTTTCAAAAGACAAGAATCTGGCAGTATTGCTGGTTGTAGAAAATACCAGCCAAGTTCCCCGAATAAAGAACGATGTAGCCTCAGATGAAACAAGATTATCGCCAGCATACAATTTACTACGCTCTGTTAACCCAACAATAACCCTCTCAGTTTCCCCCTGGGTTGGACCAACTCTTCCTGTGGCAATCCAAGGACAAAAGTCAGGGAAAGTTTGTGTCTTGGTCACAACAAGCTGATCTTCATCGAGTTCAGAAATTTCATAAACGGAACCATCAATATCTTCAAACAACAAGTCTTTGTAAGTTGCATTATAGTATATACGGCCAATAGGAACGTCGACCGGGATAGAAGTAATTTTCATGCTATCTTCTTCACCAAGGGTAAAGGTTGCTACACAAAGCATGTCGGTACCGAGCTCATTGTCATACTGGCAGTAAACAAGATGGTTTTCATCAATCCAGCGCAATTGTCGAATAAAACTGACTGCATATGATCTATTCAAGTCGGAGAGGGCAGGTAAATTAAATTCTCCTAACACAGAAATTTGGCCATGTCCTTTTACTGGAAATTCAACAAGCTGTATTTTGTTATTGGTAACAACGGCAGCCTTCAATCCTTCTTTGTCATAACCAAATGTAACGTGTTGAATATTGTCTTTGGCAGTGAATGTAAGAGAGGACATTGGTGGTGGAACATTTTGATAAACGTATGGTGTTAATAAAAGAGCAGACCCGTCAGTCACAGCTGTATATCCAGAGTTTGAATGATCGATAGAAGTACTGGAAAAAACTTCCAGCGTATAGTTTAAGCGGTGGTATTCTCCAGCACTGCTAAACAAATGACCGATGGTAGCGTTCTCAATGTCCCAAGCAAATCCGGTAATATTTCTACCTTCTGAGAGTACAATGTGCTGCTTCATATACCAATGGTAATTTTTGGTGGTCCATAACTGTACTGATTTTTGCAATTTACCCGAAACTTCTGATTCAATCCAAATGGCCAAGACGGTTGAGTCGGTGTTCCACATGACTTCCAAAACTTTTTGCTTGTTATCTTCAGTTTCTCTTAATGTAAATTCACCGTGTCTTAACCCGTTTCTTTCAAAAAAGACGACATCGTGTCTATGGGGCAACCTCTGAGTAGAAACAATCAAGTTTCCGGATGGTCTCCAATCCAATGTTTGTTCTAACTTATCGACGGGTTCACTGGTGTTTTGCAAGACACCCTCACGATTGTACACTCGTACCACACGAGCATTTTTGGTAGGGTCCACATCTGAAACTGTAAAAAAATTACCGTCTCCTCTCCAAGCTATACGTGGTCGCATGTCATCGTCATCGGATATGCCAAACTTGCTTGTATCCACCTTTTGTTGTGCTGCTTCTTTTCCGGCAGATCCATGAAATTGTGTTTCTTTTTTACCCCATCCAACGCTGTGATGAACACCCTCTCCTTGGTCTTCTACATGAAGATCAAACTCTGTAATAGCATCGAAATCTTGGGTCATTTCAAGTACTTTCTTTTCACCTATAGTGACAGAAAACGAGAAGATTAGAACGACAATACAGGTACCTCGGTATTATTTACCAGTGACAAGTACCACCAAATCCTGATCGGGACTCCAGCATAACGCGTGAACACCTGAATCGACCGATCCTACAACTTCCATCTATACCAATAGTACACTATCAATAATCGAAAATGAATTAAATATAAACACCTACAGCTTCCTCGCCTTTTTCAAAACGTTCTTTGTGAAAAAGTATAATGTCACCATCAGAAGTAGAAAGACAGGCGGCTTGAAGGTCTGTCAGATATGAAAAACTGATAATGTCTTCTGCGGGACAATTGCCAATCTGAACAAAAGCATTGGGATCACCGGGAACCGAATTGTTTGCAGAAACTGTAACTTGTGAATCGTGATCTTTAAAGGCGGTATAAACTGTATTCGATTCGGGGTCGGTTGTGATAAAGGAGCGCCCTTTTATTTCCTTGTCAGTAACATTAAAGGATTTGTGTCCCAAAAGTTCCAAATTTCGCATTGTTTGTGAGTTGAAGCGCTTAACCTGTCAAAAAAATTTTCTACAATAAAAAATGCCTGTTTTGCACTGCAATTTGCGCCACTTAAACATTAGTTTGTACTGACGAATAGGAAATCAAGCTTAAGCAGTCACTTTCTATTTCAGATTCCAGTTGTTTGCGTAGATTTGTTAGTCCTCTTACTTTTTTTTGTAAGGGGGACAGAGCCCAGATTTATTTAGTATGAAATAAATCACACCATAGTTAGTCCTCTTACGGGGAACACTTATTACAGGATTTTACCCTAAATTTAGATGATGTTATTTTTTTCTGGACGAATTGAAATTAATTTCTAGACATTCTTCTTACCTTTTTTGGACAAAATAAATATTGAAATCAGACAGAAAAAGGATTAGCTTTTAGATGGATGAGAGTTTACATTTAGACAGTTACCTATATATTATAGAAAATCAGCAAATATGAAAGATGGTATGGTTATGGACATTAAATACGCGTTTGAAAAATTCAGACAAATTTATGCTGAAATAGAAAATAGTGTTTAGGTATACGTACTTGTATAAAAATCCTTTCATTTTATTTTCTTCTTCAATGAATTAAAGTATCTTTTAACCTTAGTAGTCTATGAATGGTCATTAATGTACCATGGTGCCTGCTAAATATTAGACTTATTGTGTCGAAATGCTTCTATAAACTGATGTATCTAAATGACAAAATATATCTTCTTCTGTAAACAGCTTTTCAAATCAATATAAAGCAGAAAATTTCTTTTTTTCTTTTTTATTTTATTTTATTTTATTTTGACAACATTTATTGCATGTTGAAATCAATATAAAAGTAAAAAAGATTCAGTTTTCAACGAAACAAGCTATAAAGAAGTAGAAGAAAAATTTAAAGGTTAGGAATATAGTATATACATGTATATACTTATGTCTTTACAATTTCTAATTGCTTTATTAGATATAATATGTAAAGACTGCCACGAAGGTGGACATGCAAACAACAACTACTTTAAATGCAAACTTTATAAAGAAGGGTCAGCCGATGATGGTAATAATAAGTCGAGACATACTCCCAACAATCCAAACTAATCTATATATTATATATTCATAGTTGGAACAGCAAGGGGAAAGAAAAGAAAGCAGACTAGTAGTGTTAGGCAAGATAAAAGAGCTGCAAAGTATCAAAAGATCTAATCTGGCTCCTCGTCTGTTACATGTAAAAGTTGTAAAGAACCAGGGCATAGCTCCTCAAGATCTTTTGCATGTGTCAATCATAGATTAACCAAAAAAAAAAAAGAACCTCTTTCAGAGAATTTAGGCCTCGATTACGAGGCTTTTACGCGTAAACTACCTTTCAGATTAGTAATTAATGAAGAATATCAAAATTTACTTTACCAGAAGGTGCTTGCTACCTCAAAAGACTTAAGACACATAATATTTAGAGCAATGTGCTTTGTAAATCATATGTGTATTTCTGGTAATCATAATGCTGTTCCAAATAGCGTCTTCAACAAAAACTACTGGTACTCTGTCTGTCAGCTCATGAATGGGAGGAATATAACAAATAGTATTTATACTTCTACCAGCTTAGTCAGCACTTGGGGTGCTTGTCGTATATCATTCCCTAATATTGTTTATAAGGGAAAGCTCCAAGCGGGAGCAAGCAACTGTTTGTTAGAAGCCTGTACCGAATTAGCAACATCTTATCAAAATCATATTGTTGAAAACTTCGAGTCGCGAATGATCAAGTACTTAAAATACAAACTTCAGCATAAGTTTATGGTAAGTGTTAATCTTACTATCGATGTTTTCATTTTACTCATGTTTGCTTTACATCTAATAGTCAATGGCCTCTAAAAGAATACATGATATCCCTGTACATTACGCTCATCAATTTATTTGCGGTGGAACCCCAACGTGGCCAAACACTGTATCTGATCTAGGTGAAGAAGAAAAAAAGCTTGTTACTAGCTTTTGTTTGCCACCAAAGAATCTTGTGCCAGAAAGGGTGACACTGATAACCTTAAGTAAGAATCCTGAAAAGTTTATCCCCGTTCTTTCACATATTTTATCGGAATATGAGGTAGAACATAAAAACCGCCATTCTTTGACGTTAGACGTTTTCCACTACCGCGTTTGTTTGGACTATTTCCTACTCCATCGCTACACTTTAGGTCAATAACGATGAGCGCACCGACATTGTCTGCTTTTTTTGAAAAAGCCAGTAGCATTGATCTACAACAAACAGTTGGAAATGTTTAGACATCATAAACTTTAAGATGCTACGATTTGATAGGTATGTATAATCATTTCAATGGTGCGATAGGCTTTGAAAACAATTTAACTTGCTTTGTTTATGTCATAGCGAGGAGCTTGCCCCAAGTGGCGAAAATCAAACTTTATTTTGCAGTTTAATCAGATCAGATGGGTTCTCCGTTTATTTGGTATTTTACAAAAGAAACGAAACAAAAAACGCCGGAAATTCATCCAATTTTGACCTTAAACTGGAGCACTTTAACCACGAAGAGGTTCAATCATCTTATTGTCCAATATTCATAGATCCTGGGCGAAAATCAGTATTTACTGCGGTCAGTGGGTTGAGCACTAACACCCACACTATTATGCGTTGTACCACTAAGGAGTACTATCACTACATAGGATCTACACAATATTCAGCGACACAAACAAAATTAAAAAAAAAAATCATATTGAAGGAATCGAATCGCGTATCTCGACAACCAAGATTTCCAGAGCAGATGAATACTCGACCTATATGAATTACATACTTCAATACTTGAATACGTTATTTGATTTTTATAACTGTAAGACTGCAAAGTATCGGTTCTTCCTCTATCAGGGCAAGCAAAGGGCACCTGAAATACTTGTCAACATGCTAATTAATGGTGGATCAAAGTACAACAGAAAAAGACGAAAGCACAACAATAAGAAAAAGAAAGGGAGGGTGGGCTTATTGCGACTACGATAGATGAATACAAAACTTCAAAAATCTGTAACAAGTGCCGTTCGGAAAGTCTTGAGGCTGCTTCACATACTCGCGGTCAAGGTGTGCTGGAATGTAAAACCTGCTCTACACTTTGGCAGCGAGATGTGAATGCGGCAAAAAAACATGTTGTCAATCGGCGTGGATGTCTGGATGGGGAAGGGAAGACCCGAGAAATTTAAAAAGGCAGCATTAAACGAAAATGAAAAATATCGCTGTACTGTACACAGCTGGTTCTTTCGGGGGCCATAAAGATAATTACAGGCAAGAGTTTCTTCAGATTTATAACTTTGTCTAAAAGCCATCTTTCATATTTGCTGATTTTCTATAATATATAGGTAACTGTCTAAATGTAAACTCTCATCCATCTAAAAGCTAATCCTTTTTCTGTCTGATTTCAATATTTATTTTGTCCAAAAAAAAAAAAGGTAAGAAGAATGTCTGGAAATTAATTTCGATTCGTCCAGAAAAAAAATAACATCATCTAAATTTAGAGTAAAATCCTATATAAAAAATATGAAACAATCCCCGTCGAAGCGACACAAGGCCATTATGGTTGGTCGCGCCGATTCAAAAATATTAAATTTTTTTTTTCTTTTTTTCTCTTTTTTTTTCTTTTTTTCTCTTTGGCAATGGTCTCCGTACGCATCATACCAGGTATTTAGCCTAGCTATTTACCGCACTTTAGGAGAAGCTACTCTCCTCAACAAATAAACAGTAGTCACCCCAGAGGCTGTATTTATTTGCAATAGCACCGGAGCGCATTTCAATCTCTTCTGAAGGAGATGTCCATTCTCTAAAAAGGTCCGTGTTGGCTGTCACGCAAAAAAGTAGCAGTGGGCCAAACACTTAAAAGATGGTAGTTTTTCAAAAGAAATTCACGAGGTTAGTCATCCCCTCTTAAAAAAACCGAGCCTGGCTCGTTAAACAGGGAACGCAACATATTTTCAATAGGAAAAAAAAAAACATGGGGTGCGGAGAGTTTAGGGGAGTACCTCACTACCTGGTGCATGTGGGTGCATTTGGCGTCGAACCATTTTCTGGATTGAGAAAGTAGCATTGGCCAAGCTGCTTTAACAGACTAGGTTACTAGCTACTTGTAGTAGCAGCGGGAAGCCAGAAGGCTTTGGTCTGATGGGGAACTGTGGTCACGATTCTCTTCGTGGACTTTGGTCCGAAACAAAAAAAAAAAAAAAAAGAAAAAAGAACTGGCCTTTGGTATTGAAATGGTCCTCGCCATGCATTGGTGTTGCAACATTGCTTAAGTAGCACTTCTAAGCCAAATGAAGTGTTGGCTTTTACTATTCTCAAAGCACACATGGCTCTTTAATATTAATAATAAAAAACAAACTCTTTGCATACACTCCTTTTTTTTTGTCTACAAAAAATGCATGTCATCACTAAAGCTCATGACGAAATCAAAAAAACCTTATGACAAGACATTGCAAGGATCAAGTTTATTTATAATGAAAATAAACTCAGTAAAGGTAACTTCTTTTTCAAAAAAAAAAAAAAAAAAAAAAAAGGAAAAAAAAACACAACCTGATTTACTGTGTTTCAACATTCAAGGTGCA